>VDFB02085565.1:9935-60583 GCA_007258455.2 Sequoia sempervirens
GTCCACTTGAAAAGTTTTTTTTTTGCATTCTTCCAATAAAGCAATAAAATTTTAAAACTACTATAGGTAGAGTGTGCAACAATACCAAGATTCGTGAAAGCATTTGAAAGGTCCGTTATGAGAAATCATGGGTTAACATGGTGATAGGTTCATTGGAAACAATAACAAAATGAAGCAAAGCATAAATGTATGCTATATATATGATATGTAGTAGGGAGAACACTTACCATGTGATGCATAGGAAATGTAGTGACAAGACTATATTTGTGCTCTTGGGCATGGCTCTTTGTAGCAAAGGAATACTAAACAAAGATTGTTTGGTGCAAAGATATGTTACAAAAGTTTCAAAGACGAAGCCCAAATTAATTCAATTTATGGTTTAGAACTTTAGATGACAAATGATGGGTTTACTTTTATTTTTGAAGGAGCATTGGAATAATTCAAGAAGCACAATTCATAGGATTTTAATAATGGTTTAGTGCATCACTCTTCACGAATTACATAGAACATTCTTGTACTAGACAATTTGGGGTCATTGATGGTCATGGAGGAATGTGCAAGAGACTAACAATAATATTAAGTGTAGGAATCAATTTTATTTAGTGTTCCACGGGGACACATCCCCCCCCCAAAAACAAATCCCATATTTTCAGCACGGTGACGTCTCTAAGATGTGCGGACTTGTGGGAAATGTCTCCCCACCATCCCACCACTGTCACTCAAGTCTCGAGGACATTTTTGAGATGCCACTTGGTTTGGGGACCCTCAGATGTCCTTGAGACATTCAAGAGACTTCAAGGAGTCTCCCACCGCCCCAGGGACTTCCAGGTGTTGCAAAAAATAAGTGATAAAATTGTGAAAATGACATTCACTATGAAGGTTTGTGAGGTTTTGAAGGCCTTAATTTGTGCTTGGTGGCAAGGGCTCCGCCCCTTGACTCCGCCCTATATTGCGACATTGAACATGCCAGGGGTGTTACCCCCAAACCCCATGAGGGGCATTGCCCCTCGACCCCACTTGGGGCTTTGCCTCTAGATCCTCACAAGGGGTGCTTACCGTTGACTCCCAAAAGGGGCTCTGCCCCTTGACCCCAAACCTCCACCCACCATAGTTAATGCTCAATGCAATCATCGCCATGTTTTTAATGTTTATTAGTTTAAACTTTACTTAGTATGCCAAATTTTCATTTGCAATTTGTAAACTTATTTCTGATTTGCTCCAAAACCTTTGAGGAGTCTCCCACCATCCCAGGGACTTCTAGGTGTTGCAAAAACTAAGTGATAAAATTGTGTAAATGACATTCACAATAAGGTTTGTGGGGTTTTGAAGGCCTTAATTTGTGCTTGGTGGCAAGGGCTCCACCCCTTGACCTTGCCCTATATTGCGATAGGGAACATGCTAGGGGTGCTACCCCCAGATCGCTTGAGGGGTATTGCCCCTTGATCTCTCGACCCCACTGGGGGCGTTGCCTCTAGATCCCCACAAGGGGCTTTGCCCCTTCACCCCAAACCTCCACCCACCATTGCTAATGTTCAATGCAATCATTGCCATGTTTTTAATGTTTATTAGTTTAAAATTTACTTAGTATGCCAAAGTTTCATTTGCAATTTTTATACTTATTTCTGATTTACCCCCAAACCTCTATCCACCATTGTTAATGTTCAATGCAATCATTGCCATGTTCTTAATGTTTTTTAGTTTAAACTTTACTTAGCATGCCAAAGTTTCATTTGCAATTCTTATACTTATTCCTTACACATCTTTTCATAACTAATTTTTCAAGTACTATATGTATTTGCACCACCCCCCTACCACCTTGCTGCCCCTGCACTGCTGTCCCCCTGCTGTCACTAAACTTATGCCCTGGGTCCCCCATCCCCGAAACCCATCACCCTATCCCCCTGCTTACCCGTTAGGAAACTTCATGGAACTATTCTTTTATTTTGGTTTCTGTGGAAGTGTTAACACTTGGTAGTTATGTCCAGGGGCCGTATTTGAAATCAAACCATAATTGTGCGCCATGGTTTTGTACATATGCACAATAGGATAAAAGATGAAAGTTTGGAAGTGACTAAATATAAGCTCTTTATGGCACACAAGTTTGGAGATATGTTGTTAGTAGGTTTTTATTGTATATATGCCTACAAATCAATTAAGGACTAAGTATTATGTGGTTCAGCTGAACTAGAGGCAGTCCTTCATATTGGCAGTGACTCAAATTCAGAGTCTGATTTTGATTTAGCAGCAGTAGATCTAATTGTTTACTTTTTCTAATTTTGTAGTTGTGGCCTTTAAGCCATATCATTTTGTTGCATATGCATGTTTTTAATGAAAACTCAAATGATTAGACATTGAAATTTTGTTAATTTGTATCTTGCTTCATTTGAATTCTCAACTCAACTCTAATGTTTCACAATGTGGTTATATAATCAACATGCTGTATGCTTTATCACATGAATATTTGAAATTTTCTATATTTTTAGATTTCCCTTATTTTTTAATTGTTGTCCCTATTGCCCCCAAAAAAGGCCTCCTATGCCTTGTTGTCTCAGGAATGCATCCCCCTATTTCCTACCATCATAGTTTTGGAATCTTGGTGGAACATAGGATACTTTCCCTTGTAAAGCTTAGGTTGATATAAATGTGTGAGACAAGAGAAGATAAATGGGATAGTTAAGCTAGATGCTTCAACAACTACCGAGCAATTTAAACTTATAATCACACCAATGAATATTGGCATTTCAGAAAGGGAACCTCTTCAATTTAATGGGCAGTTGGAAATGATTGTTTAATATTGTATAGGTCATCCTTAAGAAAATTAGATGTTTTGTCATAGCTATGTGTATTGCCATAATGTATATGTTTTCACTAGAAAGATGGAGACCCCTTCTAATTAAAAAGATCACTAATTCGGTTGAAGGATTAATGTTTAGCCTTAATAAGGAAAAATAAAGTTTTCTATCGTATTTGATATAGAAATAAATATAAAATATATTGAATATCTATCATGACATTTGAGTTGGGAAAATTGATATAGATATAGTATACCGTGTTTGTAATATTTATGATAGTTTTGTTTAGCATATGCATGATATGTGGTATTTCAAACTTGCTATTTCTAGGCTGCAAATATGTTTATATTTATAATTTTTATGTTTTTTATATGGATGTACCCAAAATGTACCTAGCCCAATTTTTTTTTGCCATACTAGTATATTATTGTACCCAAGTATCCGTACCCATACTTGATTCTGATTCAGCAACTTAGCTAAATCAGAACAACCCAAGGCTTATAATGTAGAATATACATGCCACAATTGAATGGTAGAGAATCCGAAATGACAAAGAGAGAGGGTAGAGGTACACTTACTTTGCTGAAATGTTGACTCCAAGCTAAAATATTTTCCTTTTGTGTTGCTTGTGAAACCTGCATAAAATAACAGAATGGGAGTAGCCTTCATGTGTTGATCTCCACCTAGATGATAAAAAACTAGGATCTGAGGAGACTGCTAATGTGACAATTTGTATGACAGAAATAAGCATAGAGCTGTTGCAAGATGTGGCTTCTAGAAGGCATATAAGTGACTACTATGCAAGAAAGTTGAAGGACCTCATATGCGTTATTAGAGAGACTTATCCTTTGGAAGGCCTAGAATTTAGTGTGAAGCAGTACACAGGAAGAAAAGTAGAGATAGATGACAAGTGAGTACAAATGCTTGAAATGAATGATATCCAAGTTTTTCTTAAGTATCATTGACAAGGGTAAAAGGGACGGGGTTGTTTATGGTTGAACTTGTTCCAATGGACATGTTTGATTGTTGTTGGTCTTGTAGGCATTGGCCTGGATAAGAGGGATGATGGTGGAAGGACATCCAATTGTCAATGAGGGTTTTGGTGAAGCCGTGAATGTAAATGCAAAATGCAAGAATGAGGAAGGATAGAATGATTCCCAAGCAAGGACCTAATAGAAGGTTCCTGACTCTTTTGCACCTCTAACCCCTTTCCTTTCTTGCCACACAAGGTAACAAGGACAGGAGATTGAGAGACCAAGGGGAATAAGTTAGCAAGTGCTCTCAATAAAGTATATTTTATATGTGATTAACTCCCACAACCTAATCCTCTAAGTCATGAAGATAAAAGGCATGCTTGACCAAAGTGTCAATATCTTGGTTGGCCTCCATTTTAGTGTGTTGGAAGATACAATTTTCAAAGAAGTTGGCTAACCAAGAGATATGGAATATCTTTTAGTTGTCTCCAATCCCCCTCAAATTGCCCCTCTTCAAAAGCAAAAAGATCAAATTTTTTGAGTTAAATTCTGCTATGCACTTGTCAATTTTGTATTGTTTGGCCAAAAGTAAAGTTCTACTAATTGGCAAAGCTTCTACAATATTATTAGGATAATTTTTGATGAAGTCATCAAAAATTGTTCTTGCAGTCTTCTCTTCTTCAACCTTTTTGGAAAATGGAGACTGCAACCAAGCATTAGACAAACATTTGTTTGAGATGAGGAATTGTGGCAAGAATGCTTTGCAAAGTGAGGAAGTGGCTAGCAAATCGTGTCAATTCTGGTCGCACAAGCTCCTTGCAATTTGTGTGCTTTCTCATCAAAGAAAGGACCCAAGTATGGTTATAGATAAATTTCTAAGTTACTGGTTTTGGTACTGGTTCGGGTTCGGGTTCGGGTTATACACTTACACACACACACACACATAAATATATACTTACATACATACATACATATATATATGCAGCCTATAAGTATGAATTAGGATTAGGATATCACATAGCATCATATAACGTTAAACAATAAAACCACCATAAACTTGAAAGAGGCTTCAAGTTTAAAGAGTCATTAATATGACCACATCCCCTGTGGGTTTAGTGGCAAATCTTTATGATGTTTAATAGAACTATCAGTGTTAGTAGAGGTTCCAAATTCCTTCTCCAAAACAATTTGGTCAAAGTCTTGATGCTCACATATTGTAAGTATCTTGTGAATTTAGACATTATAATAACATGTGGCGAGTTTTTGGGAGTTAGGTAAACACGGACTTTTGAACATTGCAATGTTTGACAGTATATAGACTTGTAAAGATAGGAATTATTATTCAACCAAACTACGAACAAAATCAAGTATTTAAATGATCTGGTTTCAAATTACAGAACCGTGCATTGGTGTTTCTGGTAAGAGAGATAATTGAACTTTTGCATACAATAATACAAAATCTGAATATCCAAACAATAATTAGAACCATTCAGATTTTGGATTGTGATTTTTGTAATTCTGCAAAATTGCATCCATTTTTGTGGCCAAAACTGCTCCTACTTGTGACAAATTTCTGCCCTAGACTTTGCTGTCCGATTTCTGCAGTGTTCGTGAATCCACAGAGGAACCGAACTAGAACCCAAATCCGGCCTTGCAGGAGGCAAACCCGGTAACATAGATAAATTTGATAACCTATTTAGTATCTTCAACCACATTTTTGACCCATCCAATCTTCCCAATGTTCTCTAATATAAAATCTAGGCAATGTGCAACAGATGGAGTTCAAGAAATAGTGGGATGCCTCTCCGTAATAAGTTTCTTTGTAGCTATATATGCTGCTGCATTGTTGTGATAAGTTGGACAATGTTGTCAACCCCAACCTCCTGGATCATCCCGTCCAATAGAAGCACAAAGTCTCTGCATTTTTGATTTCATGCGAGGCCTCTACAGACTTCAAGAACACCACTTTGCTGTTTGAAGCCACTAAAAGGTTAAGGAGAATCCTATTCCGCCCATCTATCCATCCATCTGATAAGATGTTGCAACTCTTTTTCCACCATACTTTCTTTTGATCATCAACCACAAGCTGTGTATTTTTTATGGCTCCTCTAGCAATGTGGAATGTCCCCTTATATAATTGTGACAACCTTTGCCTTTAATTTACTAATTCAAGATAATCAAAGGACTTAAGAACAATGAATTACAATAATATACTCTAAAAGCAATGTCCAATGCTAGTTTATTCGATTATGTAGATTTATATTGATGATATGAAAATAGTAGGTAAGAATCTTCTATCATTTATCTGATATATTCATGAATGTAGTCTGCAACTATAATGGTAATTAAGATGCAGATTAGACACCATCAATAAGACTTCTGCAATATTGTCAGTAGTAGAGCCTAAATTCCAGTAAAAACTGAAAATTCTCTTTGTGTAATGCTCCTTTCTGCAACCTCTTCCTTGCCCGCGACAATTTGTTTTTGTTCATGACAATGATTGTTGAAACATACTCGTTGATTTATTTAGGGCTCTGTTCACTTGATAATTCACAGTTTTTGTGTGCAAAAGTGAGCTGCAATCGCTTGTTTTATTGTTTTTTGGGATGCAGTTCTTGCTTAACTACTCCTTTATGCAAACCTGACATGCATGCATGGAAGACATTACTCACTGCAACGATGTTCGATCTCTAGTGGTAGATGTAGCAAATCATTTCCACATCTCTCCTTATCTATCCCGCTTATGCATCATGTGTTTTCAGCTTTCCACCAGATAGATATTTATGCGAGTGTCCATGCATCTCCTTCTAGCAGTGATGTGTTATGTACCAGACCACTTATAGTCAACATGGATATGTATTTGCTCAGTGCCCCTTATCCAGGTTGACGCCTATGGTTTCTAGAGAGGTGAGCACTGACATTGCTCGGACTTCCTCTAAAAGCATCATCGGTATTAATTTTGAACTAGTGTTGGCTATGTGGCTTTGAGGAGATTTTAGCACTCGTTCGTGAGGGTGTATATATCTTGCTTCTTCTTCCTTCACTCTTTTCTAATTAAATATACATTATTAATGACTGTAATACCCTTCCCATACTTCAGTGTGGTTTTGGGAATGGTTGCTCTGCATGTTGTGAAACAAATTTTTTACTGCCTTTATATTGAGAAGACACTCTTTCATTACCATCACGTATGGCAAATTTGAGTTGTGCATTGTTATTTGATTTGTTAGCTTGACATTATATCATTCATTTTGTTATTTTAGAATCATATTCTAACTTGCCTAACAAGTAAAGTACCATTCTTGATTTGTATTGTCAATTCATTATAAGCTAATATCTAACCATTGATGATAATGTTAGGCTTTGTGTTATATGATGACAGAAATTGGGAACGCATCCATGTAGACGACATAAATCAAGAATCAGTCACTGAAGTTGGAGATGCCAGTTTTGAAGATGTAAAGTCAGCAGCCCGGCAACAGTTACAGGCATGATGGAATATCCTGTACTCGTAATTAAGCATCTGTACATCTTTTAAAATAAATAAGCATTCTTATGTTTTTTAAAAAATTCTTATAAATGTGATTATACAGGGCTTTGTCTATTCGGGTCAAACAAGAGGCATCATTGAACTCTTAGACTATTCAACTGAACAAAAATTCTTATGAAACATCCTACAACAAACCTTTATATCAAATATATGCATTAATCTAAGTTATGCCAGACATTGTTACTTAAGCTCAAATTACTTTGGAATCTTCAAGTCAACCTGCACTTTTTCAATTGAAGTAACCTATGGATGCTCTCAAGGCTTCTTATGCTTCTTCATCTGATGATGAAAACAAAACTGAAACAATTCTTAATAACAAGCCAAGGTTTGGAGGAGAAGATGACTCAAAGGATGCAGTTCCGTTGCTTCCATCGCCAGCTGCTCTTCTGGATTTCTCCTCTAATTTGTCTCTGACGAATGTGCATTTTGGGAATCGAATAAGGAGCTTTCCACATGTAGAAGGAAATTATGCAGTTCATGTCTATATCCCGATTAACATATCATCAATTGGCAAGGAGGAGGTAACCTCCTTTGTGAAGAAAGCTGGGTTGCTTGTACCAGAACTACATGCCATAGATACTGATCTGCGTCTGTGCTCAGGACATATGAAAAACAAAGATGGTGCTCACGTTGATGTCCCAACTCTAGCCGAAGAGTATCATATTAGCTTATCAAGGACAGTTGCAATCAGAGTTCACCAGATAGATTCCATTGTAGGAATGCTTCGTAACAAATTGCATAGTCAGAAGCAATATTGGATAGAATTTGGAAAGTGGGAGGTATTTATTAATGATGATCAAACTAGATCTTTTCTTGCATTGGAAGTTACAACTAGAGGCTTATCTGAGATATCTAAACAGATATGCGTTGTTGATGAAGTTTTTAGACTCCACAATCTTCCAGAATTCTATAAGAATCCTCGACCACATATATCAGTAGCTTGGGGCTTGGGAGATATCACGTCAACATTGAAAAAGGCTGCTGAGGAGTTGAACAACTTGAAAGGAAATAGAGGTTCCACAAGAAAAAGCATATGGACTTACCCATTCAGCAGAATTGAATGTAAAATTGGCAAGAAAATATATTCCATTTGCAAACTGACAAAATAATATAGTCTAAACTTTACTAACATTAGATTTTCTGTGCAGAGGTGTATAATTCATGTGAGTAGTTGGCGCGTTGCATTAGAGCAAAAAGAATTATACTTACTTTCAAACGTTTATTTTCATCAATCTAAGGCTATGCTCCTCCTAAGGAGGGCCTATCTAAATTATTTTAGTCGCTGTTAAGAAATTTTTAAGTGTTTTTTAAACTAGTCGGTTTCATGGATTTTATAGCAGTAGGCAATGTTAAAAGTTTAGCTTAAACTTTTAAGAAGCTGCTGGTCCAGTCGTGGTTTGATAGATTCTTAAACAACAATTAATACTTAAAAATTGGAGATACCTTTTAATAATGTCATTGGCAAAAAAAAGAGAAATTTCCAGCCCCACCTTAAAGATAGCTGCTAGAAATTTGAGGACTAAAATATAAGGCTTGCATTTTCTGGAATGAGATTTCAATGTATTATGTAATATTTTTTCCTCGTCCTATATGATTTCTCACTCCATAAAATAGGCCCTGAAGCCCTTTCCATGGAAACGCTTCCTAAAGTTAGAATTAGTCTCATATCATCTATGATTATGAAAATGAAAAGCAATTGAACTTGAACACATTGTTTAGATAATTATCTTTTGAAGGTAAGTGTTTTATAATTCTAATAGGTGTATGTCCAAGTTGTCGCTATGCACACTTTGTCCCACAAGGGATATTTTTCTATAAATCAACTCATCTTGTGTCTTGTGGTTTTTGATCTAATCTTATTAAGTTTGAGTTTCACATGAACCATCAAATGATTTTGTATTTTTTTAAAATAATGTGAGTTTCAAAAGCATTTACATGTATTCATAAACTATTAAATGATTTTATATTTTAAATAATATTTCAATTAGTTACATTTTATGATATACCTCAAAAAAATGATAATTCTATAAAAGAGTTTAATTATATTAAATTAATGTATGCATGCATTAGTTTTATGATTAATGATTATGAAAATGTCTAACCACTTATTTAACAAAAGAAATGGAAGGTAAGATCTTAATCCACATGACACCATTTGATTGGGAAATTACAAGATATGGCTTATCTATAATGTATTAATTCAACTTATTATTTAACGTTATATAAGCTTATATATAGACCACTTTATAACTCCCATATTCATCATAACATCACACATATTTATGGAACACTCCATTTAATAAACATACAATCAAAGTATATTAAAATATAAAGAAAGATTCGAGTTTTTACACAATTGGTAATCTAATCGGTTATCCATCTATGCTTAGTAGTTTGTTTGGTTTTAACCTTTGATAGGTGTTGGTCCTTGATGATGCTATAAAACCATAAAGCTAATTAATTTTCGTGATTTATGATTGTTACATTGTTTTGTTTTCATGTATATTCAAACCTTTTTTCCATTTATTCCATACATGTTCATATAAATTACCCATTGTCATGGTGTATAGTCATGCTTTTTTCTTGAAATTATATGACATGCCTCCACAATTGTTGCTCCTTATCCCAATGTGGATATTTATTTTAAACAACTTAATAGACTTCTATTTGATTACTTTGAACTCCTCTTTCATATGATCTTTTAGATATTTAGTAGGCAATGGGTTTGAATTTTCTTAATTTTATGTTCATATTATTTCTTGCATTTTTTTTTGTGAGCTTTTCTTGTACTTAATAATTTCTTTTCTGAACTTGATTTGTTCCTTGTGTTATGTGATATTTTTAAGGTTATCTTTTTTTCTTTATATCAAAGATTCATGAACATCTTTGCATCTTAATATTAATGTATCTTAAAGTCATTGCCTAAAGTTATTCAAGAATCATATCTAACACATCTATGATCATAGACTAAAAATACAAATGTAAAATATATAATAGTAAGGTTTAAATTCTAAGAAACATGAGTCTTATCACTTATAATTGATATAAGCCATTCTTTGTTAAAATCTATATCTACTTATCCAAGTTATTTGATAAAGTTATATCTCTTAAGCCTTTATAATACAACATTATTTTTCTTTTCTTTTTATTTATTTATTTTTTCATTCCTACTTATTCAAAGAGTTTTTACATCCATGAATTTAAGTTATTTGATCATATAAAAAATGTAGACACATTATTCAACGAGTTTTCAACCTTGTTTTAGGCCACTCAATATTTGCTATAGAAATTTTTTCATTCATGCATCATCTTTTCTTCTAAAAAATTTAGTGGAAGAACTTGTACACAAGTATATAACTAAATTTTATTTATTTTGTTATAAACATGCACACACATGTAATAGCAATTTAAATAGATAGAAAGATTAAGTCTACATTATTATAATAAGACTTTTAGTTCAAATTAAACCAAATCATTATAATATTTAAGTTGATTTATTATATAACCTATTAAAATTTCAAGAAAATATTATTTTGGTTACAAAATAGTCAAGAACATTTTCTATTTAAAAAATTGTGGTATATTTATTGTTTTGGCTTCATAGCAAAGACATGTACTCTAAAATAGAAGCCACATTATCTATTGTAAAAGGGATTTGAGAGTAAAATTCTAAGAAACTTTATATATACTAATTGTGAAATCATTAAAAAATATAAATCCTTAAAATCATCATTATTACAATTTGAACCAAAACAATCAAATAGACCGTCACTAATTCACAAAAGTAATTAACTAGACAAATTATCCATTAATTTAAAGATTAACATTTCATACAAACTTACATAAAAAAAGAAACAAGTGTAAGGTTGAAAGCATGTGATGCAAATATCATACACATTCATAGAAAATAAAAATACATAAAAGGCAACAAAACTTTCCTTCTAATTTTTGAACATTACTAGCTATAGTTAAGGAATTCAAAAAATAAGATGTCCCCTTTATAAGAAAGAAAATTAGTGCAAAATATGAAGAAATTTAATTTTCAAAAATATTTTAAACTATGTCCACACAACCATAAGGACCATAATGATTGGGTTAAAAATATGATTGATAAGTAGGAGGTATTTTTCCACAGCGTATCAAATTATGATATTGCTATCAGGATTCAACCGTGTAGTTTCTGTTAACGTATTAGCAGCTTCGGTAGCTCCTTCCAGCTCAACATTCTTTCTTGGAGGACGTAAATTGAAGATAGCCGTTGGCTATTCAATTTACATTCATGGTTTTTCTCATGGCCGACATAAAGGAAATCAAGTTGTTTCTTTTTTTATTAGATCATACTTAACTCAAGATAATTACTACCAAAGCATAGTCACCAAAGGCCGACCTCTTGTGAAGAGGTGAAAATACTTACCAAGGCCAACCTCAATAAATATGGACGCAATTATGAACAGACGCGTCTCTCCAACCTCAACCGATATATATTGACTGGGACCCGTCCATGTTCTTATATAGTGGATAGTCTACTCACTCATGGATGTGCGCACAAATTAGAGATCAAGAAGGAGCGAATATTACTGTCACTCCAGTGCGAATTCAGGTGGTCTGACCTTTGTGGAAATCATTGAAGACACAGATCAGAAAAAGAAAAAAATATATATTTTTGAGTGCGTACTCTGCTGAGTCTAGTGCGAATCCATTCAAGGGTGATCAGCGAACTTACTGGTTCAAGACATACTGAATCTTAAGTCAATCCACTTGTTGTCTTCCACTGCAAACTGAATCTGAGGTTCATCATCGAATTCACCAGTTTGGCAAAGCTGTTAAGTGAGTACTTACTCGAAGTCTATCATTGAACTTATCTGATCGGTGACATCATCAAGTGCTAGACTGTTAGAGAGATAAGCGAACTTTGTCATCTATGATTTCTGCCCTTACCAGGTGTGATCTAAAGGTTACTATCTGTCTTTGTTCATTTTTTGGTACTGTATATTGGTCTGGTGTTAAGACCACATTGTATCTTGTAAAGACTGCCACTGTTGCATCATAAATAAGAGAGATCTTTGTTGCTGGGTTTTTCTCCCTCAAGAGGAGGGTTTTCCCAAGGTATATGCTGTGTTATTTTGTCTGATTTATGATTTAATTCTCTTTGCATTTAATCTGTTCACACAAATTAATATGGTATCAGAGCAGGTTTGAGGATCGTGAACAGATTATTACAAATCAGCATCTTTCTGTTGTTCACTCATCCTACTCAGCCAAGATGGTAAATGGTTTGAAGGTTGAAGACAGACTTGAAGGTGCAACTAATTTCACTTCATGGAGATTCAGGATCATGCTCGCCTTGCGTGAAAATGATTTGGGTGACCTCTTGGAGCCTAGTATTTCTGAACCTGAGGAGGCAGAAGAAAAGGAGTGGCTGAAGAAAGACATCAAGGCAATGAAGATTCTGGTTGACTCAGTCAAGGATCATATTGTTCCTATCATTTCTAAGTTGAAGACAGCAAGAGATATGCTCAAGACCTTGGAAGAGATGTATGAAGTCAACAACACCAGCCGTGCCCTTGCACTGAAGCATCAATTGCATCATGTAAAGATGGCAAAGGGAGAGTCAGTTACTGCATACTTCATGAGGATCTCAAACTTGAGAGACCAGCTCTCTACAATTGGGAATATAGTTGATGATAAGGATTTAACCATGCTTTCCCTCAATGGGCTGCCTTTGTCTTGGGAATCCTTCATTCAAGGAATCAGTGCAAGATCGAAACTGCCCAAGTTTGATCGCCTAAGATCTAATTGCATTCAAGAAGAATCAAGGTTAGTGGCAAGAGGAGTCGGTCAAAGTTCAAAGAATGAAGACATTCATGTCCTTGCCTCGCATGTCTCAAAGAAGAAGGGAAAAGATGGAAAGAAAAGTTTCTTCAAGAGGAATCGGGACAAGGGAAATGATAATGCACCTCCATCCAAGAAGAAGAGGGATATGTCCAAGATTCAATGCTTTAGGTGTGATGAGTTTGGGCACTTCGCCAAGGATTGTCCAACTAGGCCAAATCAACATGCTTCATTTGCAGATGCAAATAAGTCCTCCTCAGAAGGACTCTAGAGAATTTCTATTTTGAATCATGGGCCTGTGTTCAAACCGTAAAAGTTGCATGTTGATCTGTGCTTAAAATCAGCGTATCTTACAGTATAAACAAGTATTCTTTATTTGTTGCATCTTGGACATTGTGTGTTTAGTATAAGGAGATTGCTTGTGATTTCTAGGTCAAAGATTCTTTGAATACTTCAAATTATCTATTGTGAGTTGATCTAGACTAATCATGTAAATCCTTTGATGTATGTCTTTGAGATAAAATCAGCAAAAGAGAAGAGATTGGTATCCTTTCGTTGTGATAGGTTGATCACATCGATACCCTTCTCCAATGCATGTGTTGTGATAGAATCTTGAACTCTTGGGAGAGCTGATTCTACATGCTAACCGTGTAATGCATTCATGAAATCTACAGCTGTGCAGATTATTCTTTTATTGCGCAGAGTTAGGCACTCTCGAGAGGAGCAAACAAATGAATGAACGAAAGAGCTATATCAAATCTTATAGAGATAAGTTCCTTTATCCCTTTAGTTTTTTTTTAATATTTCTCCTTCAGAATGATCTGCTTATTCATGTTCTAACATTAGCCATTAAATTCCCATGTGTTCATACTAAATTTAGACAACAAAAACTATGATTCTAGTCTTGATAATCAAAAACTGTTGGTAATCTCTCTCTAAATGCTTTGTGAACAGCTAGAAGCTGAAAAGTGATGAGAGACTTCTCAGCGAGTTCTAAAGCAGGAATCAAGAGGGAGTTCTGTACCTTACTGAGAAGAAGTGAAGGTTACAACATCACAAGGTCAAGTATATAAAGATTCAGAGGGAGCCTACTGAAGCTATATCAGATGATTGTGCTACAGACCAGAAGGGAGCTTCTAGCATATTGCTTCAGTTGAGTTCCACTATGAAGAAGAAAGCAATCTTTTGTGGCACTGCATACAGAGAAGGCCAAGTACACTACAGCCTGTGAGGCAAATCGAGAAGCAGTACAAATCCTGTGCTTCATGACAGCTCCAAGCATGTTGAGATCAAGTACTGCTGAAGGCCGTACAGTTGAGGTACATCAACACTGATGAACAGATGGCAGATACTCTCACCCCAGTTTCTCCTTGACTGAGTATGAGTCTCAGTATAGTGAGCCTTGCTTAATGAGTTCTTCTCTGTGAGAGAAGTTCGAGGTGAAATCCCTTGTTAATGCATTTTCTTTTGTGACGGAAGAATTTGAGGTGAAAGCCCTTGTTTCCACCCTCTGAGAGAGTCATGGTGGATGTCATGTGTGCGACTCCATGACATATGATATACTTGTGTTTCACCCTCTGGGAGAGCCATGGTGAAAGTCACGATGAGGTGACAACATCACGCAAGTGATGAACACTTGTACTTACTATTGCATCTTCTTCTGCGACGGAAGAATTTGAGGTGAAAGCCCTCGTTTCCACCCTCTGAGCTGAGTCATGGTGGATGTCATGTGTGTGACTCCATGACAACATCATGTGAGAGAATCCGTGATGATCCTCTTGTACTCCACCCTCTGGGAGAGCCATGGTGAAAAGTCACGATGAGGTGACAACATCACGCAAGTGATGAATACTTGTGCATACCACACATGGGTGTAGCCATGATGGTTAATATCACATTGAGGTGATATGCTTTCACGATAAGGTGATAAGTTCCTCTCTATGCGTGGGCATAGACATGATGGTCAAATACCACAATGAGGTGATATACCACTTCACACATGGATGTAGCCATGATGTTCGTTATCACATTGAGGTGATACTTCTCTCTTTATATTTGATTGCAGGCAATGATGGATAATGGATATCATATTGAGATGTTTGTGCAGCTGGAAGTTCTCTCCCTAGCTGAGAGGGAGTGTTAACGTATTAGCAGCTTCGGTAGCTCCTTCCAGCTCAACATTCTTTCTTGGAGGACGTAAATTGAAGATAGCCGTTGGTTATTCAATTTACATTCATGGTTTTTCTCATGGCCGACATAAAGGAAATCAAGTTGTTTCTTTTTTTATTAGATCATACTTAACTCAAGATAATTACTACCAAAGCATAGTCACAAAAGGCCGACCTCTTGTGAAGAGGTGAAAATACTTACCAAGGCCGACCTCAATAAATATGGACGCAATTATGAACAGACGCGTCTCTCCAACCTCAACCGATATATATTGACTGGGACCCGTCCATGTTCTTATATAGTGGATAGTCTACTCACTCATGGATGTGTGCACAAATTAGAGATCAAGAAGGAGCGAATATTACTGTCACTCCAGTGCGAATTCAGGTGGTCTGACCTTTGTGGAAATCATTAAAGACATAGATCAGAAAAAGAAAAATATATATATTTTTGAGTGCGTACTTTGCTGAGTCTAGTGAGAATCCATTCAAGGGTGATCAGCGAACTTATTGGTTCAAGACATACTGAATCTTAAGTCAATCCACTTGCTGTCTTCCACTGCAAACTGAATCTGAGGTTCATCATCGAATTCACCAGTTTGGCAAAGCTGTTAAGTGAGTACTTACTCGAAGTCTATCATTGAACTTATCTGATCGGTGACATCATCAAGTGCTAGACTATCAGAGAGATAAGCGAACTTTGTCATCTCTGATTTCTGCCCTTACCAGGTATGATCTAAAGGTTACTATCTGTCTTTGTTCATTTTTTGGTACTGTATATTGGTCTGGTGTTAAGACCACATTGTATCTTGTAAAGACTGCCACCGTTGCATCATAAATAAGAGAGATCTTTGTTGCTGGGTTTTTTTCCCTCAAGAGGAGGGTTTTCCCAGGGTATATGCTGTGTTATTTTGTCTGATTTATGATTTAATTCTCTTTGCATTTAATCTGTTCACACAAATTAATAGTTTCGAGTCAAACTCTGTGAGCATCACCTAGATGCAATGAGTGCTAAGTGGACCATTTGATATCATGAGAGATGGGTTCTTGTTGAACCACTACTCATGAAACATGGGTTGAGTTTGACTCGAAACTACACGGTTGAATCCTGATAGCAATATTAAAAATATGAATATATTGTAAGGGAGAAAAAAAAATCTTGTTTTTTCAAATCAATAATCAAATGTCTTATAAAATCAGGTATACAATTTTCTACGCTGTATTTAGCCTATCAAATATTTACATTGCTAAAAAGAGCATGACTAAAGAAGAGGAGAGCGAAAAAATATTATTTCAACTCTATCATCCAGACTTACATATTTTTATTTTGATTCAATGTGTAAGTTGAAAATGATTTGTGGTCTTAAGAAAATATTAGGGACTTGTCTTCCCTATCGTAATATTTGGTTTCATGTGGTTCTAGTTGTATGCTATTTGCATACTTTTTTTAATAACCACCTTGGTTACTATTTTTTTTTTTTTTTTTTATCATTACACCTCAAATAATATCATAATTGATCAAACAACATCTATCCATATTAGAAGTGCCACCTTCATAACGTATTAGCCATAGCCATGACATCAACTCTATGTTGAAATCTTGCATACTCACTAAATATAGTAAGCTTCTAATGTCAAGGACATCCCTATACCCAAACCTAAGCCTTGAGGGTTCATTCGTAATTGTCTTGCTTATATATCCTTTTTGTGAATTAAAGGCTTCATAGTCCACACATCAACAATAGAGAAATTTCATCATCTCCTTTGATATGAGATCTTAGATCTTACTTTTGATTCAAAATCTTTAATTGATCTTAGGCTTCCAATTCAACCCATTCACAATATTATGATAGTAAATGCATTCTAGTCAAATGTTAGATCAAGCCAACATTTGTGTATGAATACACACAAAACTACATAGAGACCATCTCATAAAAGCATCACATGTTCACATAATGATTTGCTCAAGCATATGTCATCTACATACAATGTGGCTAGCTCTCCCTTATGTCATATATACTTAATATGACTAGTTTTTATACACTTCATAAACACACACAATAATTAGCTTAGTCATATGTTGTGCATATACATAGTGTCACACAAACATCATAGGTGCACATAATGACTAGCTCAAACATATGTCACATATAAATAGTGTAAATAATCACATACATCACATATACACAATATAATAACTTGTGCACACATGCCATATACATAATAGATACACAATGTGAATAACTTAAATATCACATGTTAACATAAAGATGAATTGATGAAATTGAATTGGTTGTAAATTTGTTGCAAGCATCTTCCCCTTTACTCTATTCATTAACATGAGCTCTTAAGTACACCCTAGTTGAAAAACATATGCCAATGCATCCCATACTACATTGTGAGTCCCATCCCTTTTTCCATCGCTATTTATAATAACAAACACACATCCTATATTAGCTATTGTTGTAATTAGTAAGAACACAAGTATAACAACATGCACAACACTTGTGCCCATTTTTTACACAAGTACACAATGATTGTCTCACACATATATAGTGACCAATTGGCAATAGGAAGTGGATGCAAGCCTATTGAATGCGTCTTACCATTTTTTGGGTCCATAAACACTTACTTTTTAAGTTTGTTCTAGCCAAAAAAGGAATGCCAATTGATCTCATGTTATCATGAGGGTCCCATATCTTTTCCTAACAAGCATCCCATACTACTTGCAATCATCACTGCCAAAGGTGTAAGTGTAAAACATACAACACTTAAGGCCATTAATAAGAATTCCACAACTCGCTTAACCACTTAGAGTCATTGGATCCTGACATCTATCATCTTCATGCCACTAATGAAAGTCCAATTTGGTATGGGGTAGCTCTTGGCATCTATTATACCAAAGGTAACCATTAGCATCAATCATCTCTGTGCAACTGACAATAGTCAATTAAACTCTACAATACAATGGTTAGCTCATAGCTTTTGTCAATTGCATGATATTGGTAGCCGCTGATTAAATCACTCCTATATCATAACATGGATAACTCCTACCATCCTTCATCTCTATTGTATTGGAGAAAACCAACTAATCCTTAAAATAAACGAATAACATTTAACATCTTTCACTTGCATGCTACTAGTGACAAGTAGCTATTTGCACCTATATTGGATTCCATTCTAACATAGAAAATTATTTTATAACCAAACACATATACTCTAAATATCACAAAAATTCACAAATACTAATTAAATTGTCTACCTAAAATGATCCATAAACCTGTACACAAGATCCTATAGATCTTGATAGCACTACTTAAAAAGAAGCAACCAATATTCATTGTTGATTGAAAGAACTAATTTTATCTAATTAACTTTTACCAAATAAGATAGTCTATGAAATCAAAGTCACTTTTAGAAAAGTATAACGCCAAGAGTTTTTAGCATCAAATCTAATCCAGAAACTAAAAACTCTTGACACAATCGAATCCAGAAACAATACAAATCTATGATATGAATTGTGGAAACTTACTATTATTACGTACTACGCCATTCAATGGGAAGAACACATGAACCTTTACAAATAACTCTAACATAAATCTTGAAGCCATTGTTCTGGTGATCTATCAACAGTGCTTAACTAATAAATTTAGCGGTAAAAGGATACGTTTGAGATTTGAATGGGATTTTCGGAAAACTTACCCAGCTGTCCGAGTTGGTCCCTCACCAGGTAACGGAGCAACCATTGAGGTCGAGGATGGGAGCTCTGATGATATCAAGGAGTTATTTTATTCTAAACACGCAAGTCTCAGGCCATTCAAAAAAGTTGGGCAGGTTACAAGGCCAGGGCTGCAAAAGATTATACTCGGCAATGGTGAGGAAAGTATGGTCAATTTGAAAATGCCCAAAATCATTACCGTTAATGGAAAGACAAGTTAAGGCCTAAGAAAGCAAAATTTGGACTGAAAACATGTGAATAGTACATTTTCGATGTTTATGTCGGCAAACCACTATTGAGTCATCGAAAACAAGTTTTAGGTGTCATTTAATGTTAAACCAATTGTCATTTAATAGCAAAAACCTTCAAAATCTTATTTATCATGTTAAAGTCAGATAAGGATTGATTTTTCAATTAGATGGGAACATTCTATTTCCATTTGCAATGTTTTTAATCAATTTGATGACAGCTTTCTTTCTTAATTTGCATTGTTTTATATTTTAAATTTGTATGCAAATATTTCAAAATCAAATGATTCTTAATTTCTATACGGAAAAAATCTAGAATTGTCTAAGTTTATTTCATTCCATTATTTAGCACTTATTATTAATTGTTTAATCTAACCACATACAACTAAAATTTGCAGCATATGGCACCCATACACACCCATGCACAAACATGTACTCTCTAACATATTAACATACATATAGTTTTCTATTGGCGTAATCCTTGAACCTCTTTTAGGTGCACGTGCTAGTGAGTAATTGGTTTTTTGGCGATCTAGAAGTTGGTGATGCTTGTCTTTCTTTGTGGAGTAGATGTTATCATTGCTGGAATTAATGTTACACAATGAGTTGTTATGACGGTTTTTTTTTCATTTAACTTCGTTATACTTGGATGATTGGTTGGGGTTTCTCTCTTATAATATTAAGATTACATATGTAAATGGGGAAGAGCTTAAAGTGTTGGTATGTTGACCATGATGTTCCAACACTTTACGGTGAGCATGTAAATGGTATCTCTACATGAATTTTGACTATATCTTTTTGCTTTTTTTCAATATCTTATTTCAACAAGAAAGTTTTAGTATAGTTGTAACTTGAGATAATGTGTAATGTTCATTTTTTTAAAATAATCTACATGGTCGAAACATACGCACCAACCAATTTTTTAAGAACTTTAACATTAATTGTTAGTACCAACATGGTCCACCCAGTGTTTCCATTGATAAGAAGATATGAAGGGATTAGTTGAGATCAACATTCCAAAAATTATCATCCATTTTGCATTTTTTAAATTAGCACTAACAAGGCAATTATTAAAAATAATTTTCCTGTTCAAATGATTTCATTCCTTTGAACCATACATACAAGTCCAATCAAGGAAGGAAGAGGAAATTATTATCATAATTTTGATTGGTTGTAAGAGGAGATACATGTTAGAGAGATTATCCAATGTTTTTTCATAATATAATTCAATATTTTCTTGAGGTTGATATGTTCAATTGAAAAAGACATAAATATATATTATATATGCAACACAAACAAATAGTGAGACCCCATACTAGAGGTCAAGTTGTCTTAATTTCCTCCAATTTACTATATCCCATTCCTAAAGAGTGCAAAATTCAATTTATTTATTTATTTTTGCTACTAGCCATATTACAATACAACTTCCAAATGAAATTCAAATCTCAAAACTAGACTTTTATCTAAGTTTAATATTAAGGTGCGAGAACTTATTCTTAACATGATTTGATAAAAATTGGCATCTATGTCATATTTTATGGCATCACTTTGGGCTTTCTTTGGAAGTATGTTGTCTTCCCTATTGCTATTGTGTAAACTAGCATGTATTTTCCTCCTACATTATTGTTGTCATTTGGTATCTTCAATAATATAAATCCAATTTTATATTTTCCCATTTGATAAGTTTTTAATTATCTTATGGAATCCAAAGAGTAGAAAATAATGTATCATGTTTTTTTCTTTAATTACACTTTACATATTTGATTGGTGTTATGAAATTCTCTTTCATCATTAATCTATTTTATATATTTATGTATTATTAGCCTAAAAGGTGGGTAACTAATGAATTCTTGATTGCTTATTTTATATCTTGATATTTGTTATTCTCAAATAAAATGAAACAAAATAAGTTACATACTTAGCCTGATGGAGTGTACTATTCTATTAAGGAGGTGTTTTCATTATGTGAATTTTATTATAACTAATTTTTTGGATATTTAAATGGAGACTTTATTGGTGGTCTTATTCTTAATAAAATAGAGACATTACATTCATTCAATAAAACAAAGAGCCGCATCATAGAATGTTCAATTCTAAACTTGACCAAGGAGCTAAAGGTGAAGAAATTTAGAGGATATAAGAGTTGTATAGATATGTGAAGGGGGGTCTATATGGATTCAAATGTGGCCATGGAACCAACTTGCACAAAGGAAAAATATGACATTCTTTTTTATATTAAAGATTTTAACTATGTGGTTTTGGATACGTATTTGTTCTTGGTATTTTTTTTGATGATTAATTAGGTCACTTACTTTAGTGTTTGTATGGATTATTTTCTTGAGGAATTATTATATAGCCATTTAGGAGATAAATGGATCTTCAATTTTATTTTGGAAAACCTTGGCTTGGGATATTAATGTTTCGTTATATATGTAATTTTTTTATTATGACTACATGTTTTATTTTTTATGTATCTATATTTTGGATGTATAGATTACATTTTGTTCCTCCCAATTTCATTTGCTTAAAAGCCTCCAAGTCTTGTTCAAATAAGTCATTTAGTGAATGAATAATAATCATGACATTTGATGAGGCCATGTTTCTTTTGGGTATTTTTTATTGAAAAAATGTCCAACAATAGAGACTAAAGTCTATACTTCTTTAGAATCTATTATTAGATCTACAAATGTAATTGAGTGCTATATAAATAGATTAATAACTATTAATGAAAACTAATCACCAAGAAAATAATATCTCTAAGAATTTAAAAAGCTAATAATTCTTGCTTCATTATCAAACAAGGAGGAAGGAGAGATACACATATACAACCTTATAGTTTCCAAATCTAATGAAAAATATAACACATAAACCATAAAACATAAGAGTTCATAAAATATTGAATAAATAAAGAGGACTATTGTTGAGGTGGAATATCATTGGTAATCATTTGGGATGACTTGGTGGATGATGTGGCAATTTTGGCTTTGTAGGCATAAAACACTTTCACCATTGGAGGCATGTCACTATGTTGCAGAATAATCAAACATTTTTAGCCCTCAATTTCTATAGGGCCTTGTTATCTCTTGCTACTTTGATCTTCCCAAAGCACGTAGCTACAAGTTCACTAAATTGATGTTAAAATATTGTTTGGAGCAAAGGCTTTCAACCATTCTCTTAAAGATTCCCTTCATTATCTCTACATCTCCATCATTAGAATTTTTTTTTTGTAGATGTATACCAATGCCCAAAAGGATTTTATGAATCTTAACCCTCATTGTATTACTCTTTAAGTGACCTACCCTATTCCAATATAATTTGTTTTAAAACAAAAAAAATTCCATTCAATGATCCTCTTCCACAATACATATATTATCATTTGCACTTGGAAGGACTTGTTTAGTTGTGAGTTTTTCCATTCCTGTTGTGAGCATCTCCTTAAAATCATTATCAATTTTCATCCAAACTGATTCTTCATGTTTAAAAGTGGTAATTTCCTTGTCGACTGTTAGAACTGTAAAATTTTGAAAATTTTGCAGTTGATTATATTCATGAGTTTCCAAAACGGTCCTCACCATGAGCACAAAATCCTCTCTCCATAATATTTTGCCCATATTTTGTCATGTGGTCTCGTAGAATCCATCTAGTCCTTAATATTTTATAGTATAATTCATATAGACAAGAGATGGTGAGGGTCTCCTCGATCCATAAAACATCCTTACTAATGTCTATCTTTTGTAGTTTATTGACAAGAGTGCAGGAATGTTATACCGAAATATTCCATCTATAAACACATATCGGCAGGATGCAATTTATTGTCTCGACGATAGAAGGATCATATCGGTAAGAAAGCTATCATCGGAATAAGTCATAACGAATTAATGCATGTCTTACCAACCGGTGCACAAGGAAACATTTCGGCCAAACTAAAAGTCATCGGAGTGAAGTCTTATCGAAAGCATCAGGTCTTGCCGATAAAGCGCAAAGGGATTCTATCAAAAGACTATCGGGATGAAGTCATATAGTCTTGCCGATAAAAATATGCATCGGTGAAAGAAAGGTCATCGGTATAAGTTCCTCCAATTATTAAAATCACATCGATGAGATGCTTCGGGGAGAGTCTCATCGAACAGAGCATGTGATTAAGATTTATTGGAATAACAAGTTTGGCAAGACAATTAGCATCGGTAGGAGTCTTTTCGAGTTTCAAAGTCTTACCAATAGAACTTACTTCATCGGCGAGACTAATTTCATTGGCGAGAAATATGAGAGTCACGCTGAAGTATGGTTTCATTGGCGAAAAAGTGATTGTGTCTCAGCGACCAGAAAAATACCACGGGGTGTATCTCAGTAAGACACAATATAATCTACGGAACATCTCCCTGACTCAAAATTGTCACAGTGATACATAAGACTAAAAGCGATAACTATCGGTAAGAATCAAAGTATCGGGGAGACTATAGGATGTTTTGACGAAAGGTTTAATGAATGTTGCAAAAGGATATCGCCCTAGATTTGAAAATTTCTCACCAACAATACATTTGATGTGATAGTGTGAGTTTCAAAAAAGGACTTCATTCGTGCTTCAGTTGACACATTAATGGTGCGATGAAACATAACAAGAGGAATTTAGTTGAAAGCATTAGTGTTGAATTGATAGCAGAAGAGTCAGTAAGGCGAACAAAGAACCAGGGCATCCTTCCAAGTCTGAAGATTTTGAGTAGAATACAGTAAGTGATTGCACCTTAGCTCCTCTAATTCTAACTTTTGTAACTTTGAAGAATGGAGTCCCCTAGCTCAGGAAAAGTAAAAAGTAGAAAACATGGTGAAAGTAGTCAACCTAAGGGAAAGAAACAAAAAACTAAGACAAAACATGAGGGCACTGAATGAAGACTAAAACAAGACCTCATTGACCAGTTACCTGGCTCTGGACCTAGAGCCAAACGATCTACTTAGCTTAGGGTAGAAATAGATAAACTAGATGATAAATGTAAATTCATAGGGGATGTTTGGAATCCAATAAGGGGATATGAATTGTTTAACTTTCACTATCATTAGAGAAATCATTTTGAGCCAGTATGCAACCCATGGAGGCTTAATTTGGGAAAACTGGTGTGCCCTAATGTATTTGTAAATACAAAATTGATAAAATTGTTAGCTGATCATTAAAATTCAAAACTCAAAGCTATATGTGACCCGTCCAAGAAACCACAAATACATTTATCAGAGGATGCAATAGGGGAGGTTTTCAATTTGGAAGGGGTTTGCGATGAAAAGATCATTGGTGAAGAATTGGAAAAGGAGTTCTCGAGAATGGACACGATTTATAAGGGTTGGAGGCTACCAATTCACAGGGTTAAACAGGGCAGCAAACCAATTCCTTTTCAGGATAGTGATGGACCTCCTTTTCATGTTGACCTATTTGAATCTTATATGAAATATACTTATTTCTTAGTGGGTCAGGTATTGGGAATGGATGTCCCTGAATATATGTCGATTGTGCCCATGATAATTTTCGCAGATATTTAGTACCACAACTCTAGGCCATTCAACTATGCCTCGTATATTTTTAAGGGGATTGATTCTGGATTGATGTCAATTAAGGGTGGAGCTTTTATTTCTCATCTCAGACATTATTTGTTGTTAATGCATATGGTGTTATATTTTGGACAAGAGTTGGGAATATGGCCTCCAGAGATGAGGATTTCTCAGTTTAATAAAGAAGGCACAACATTACCTGTTCAATTATGGACTGCTATCTGGGATAATAGGTTTTCCAATTCTAGTTTTATTCATTTTGAAGAACATTTTGTGAAAAAATTGTACAATCATCCTTGTGACTATTCTTTATCTAGAAGAGATAAAAAGGTTTCTTCAACCAAAGGACCACAATGGGCTGATTGATCATAATTGGGGAGATTGGTATTGCCTGGAGGGAGCTACTATGATTAGAGTTTATGGGTTTGAAGATGTCCCATTCATTTTTCCAAGGACAGTCCCTTATAGAATTGCATATTTGGAGATTGTCAGACAGATGGATTATTCCAGTGTTATGAATCTTAGTTCCTTTGGGAAGCAGGCTTTCATGCCTAGTACATTATGCTTTGGAGATTTCACTATATTGGCCAAGGAAGGATATAATTTGATCCTTGATAAACTGCTGCAGTACAATATGAAGAGAGGACCACTCAAAAAGAACTTTGACCTAGTGGGGTATATTAATTTTGCTAAAATAAGGATAAACTTTGGAGGGTATCAACATGTGCCCTATCACTTTGATGATATGATCCAGAATTTGGATGAGGAAGAAGCAGAGATGGTGGTCGAAAGATATAATCATAGGTTGCAGGATGCAGAGTTGTTGTCTTATGGGGAGGAGACGTCCAAGGATAATATGCCATAGAGTCAACCAAGTGAAATATCTAGATTAAGAACTCAACATTATATTTTCCCTACCAGAGAGTTGAGTATTGAAGAGAATGAAGAAGTAGATGCAAGGCATATAGAATACAAATCATTTGTATCAGATGATGAATTTTTTAATTCCCCTGAGTTCAAAGCATTCTTTTATAAACAAAAGGGAAAAGAAATAAGGGAAAAGGTTGATAATATTACAGCAGGTAATGAAGAGCAATTGTTGAATGATTTGAGGAAGTGTGTAGATGAGGAGATGACAGGTATGACCCCTGAAAAGGGGAGAAAAATGTTGGAAAATTCCGGTGTCATGATCTTTCCTGGGCTAGATCTCAATTCTGCACTAGTCTTTGATAGTTTCTTAAAGGACAATAATGCTACACACAAGCTAGACCAAGAAAAGGTAACAAAAGTGTATGCAAGATCTAAATACAATACAGATGAAGGATCATTGATGATTGGGTCCTTATATCCACCCCATAGGAAATCAATAGTTATTGACACTGAAAAGGCATTCGGGCATGTCATGAATTTAAAGGTTGGAGAAGCTGATCCTGTGGCTACCACAAAAATTGGAATTAATGTTGCAAAACTAAACAAAGCACAAATTAAGATGTTGGTTAAGGAGAGAGAGATGTACAAAACAAATAACGAAAGGGTGTTGAGAGAAAATGATCGCCTACAAGATTTGTTAGGTGTTACTATGAAGTCACCTAAGCTGCTTACCCAAGGTGAAAGCTCTCAGTCAAAAGATCAGTGGGAAGGATCAAGTGCTTACTCCCAAGGAAAATATGATGCACTTGTGGCAATAATCAAGAAAAGGCAGGCCAGTTTAACATCTTGGTTGAATAAACTCTGGGGAAAATATTCACATACGCTTGCTGCATTAAAAGAACATGAAAGGATGAATGAATGGATTATGGAGAAGTTTCAAGAAGTGAACCAAATAAATGTTTCTAATAGTATAGAAATTGAAGCTGCAGATCATTTTATAAATAAACATCAAAACTTCTATGAAGAGTTGCAAGGGGATGCACAGGGATTGACCAATGCCGCTAAGAAAATATTGACTACATTCTCTGATGATAGAGGAGAACTAAAGGAAATGACCAGATGGAAAGGAGAGAACGAGTTGATACTACATGAAATCCTGAAGATTGCTACTGATGAAAATACGACATTGGAGGAGGTGAGCGAGCAAAATGAGAAGATGATAAAGATGGAGATCTTGATCTGGAACGCAGTTGGAGAGGTAGATACACATGAACGCCGAGATTATTTAGATCACCTGTCTAAAGTTCATTTATGGCTAAACAAAGCCTGATTATCTTTCAATTTGTTTGTTATTTAAACATGTGACATTTCTGAAAGGATGCGTCCTTTCGTGTATTTGATGTATAAATATCTGTTTTGGTAGCAAAACAAAGGATAGATAGAATATAAAAAGAAAAGATAGAGTAAGAATAGGATACAATAGAATACAATGTTTCACAGATATGAGACTATGATGCATGTTTAGGATTATGGAGATATCAATGAAGATCATTTAAATGTGGTGGCGTATTTTTGGTGTCAATTGTTTGTTGTGTTCATTGAAAGTATTAAAAAAGTTGTCTCCAGGGTTGGTGCTTTTTGGTTATTTAAATTGATATAACAAGTTTATATTTAGTTTATCAGTGCACATTTGCTGTATCTATGTGGTTGATTAATTGGTTCTTTCAAGAAAAGATTAAATCCTTTTAATTAATCATAGTAATCAAGGAAATTCATCTAGATCATTAAGAAGAACTTGGTGGTCATCATCTTGCATGTTTATACCAAACAATTTGAATGTTTTCTAGAAAGCAGTTGCTTACTTAGATTTCACTTGACTCCACATACCCAATAAGGCACTAGTCTATGCATTTCCATCATTTAGCATCATTCATTTTTTACATCTGTTAACTGAACATATTAGGTTTTAGTTTTAATATTGCTATACGATTTATACCAAACCCAGTTTTATTTGTTCACTTCCATCTTCCATTGTGGACAAAACATTTAAAAAAGAGATAAGCATAAATCAAGTTTGCTTCATTCATATAGGTACACCCGCCTAGGTATAGCAACACCTGAAGAGAAGAAGGTCTAAACCATTTGACCTTGTCTGTTACCCTGAAACATATCAACCTCTTGAGGTATTCTTACCTACATTTTTGAGAGCTAACAAGTCAACCTTGGTCATCATTACTTCAATATCTTCACATGTTTTGTTCAGATTGGATATGAATTTAGTTCCTTTAACCAAAATATTTGCAACCTACTCTTCAGTATCCTTTCCATAGGTCTTATAGCCTTGAATCTTACTCACCATTTCATTTTCTATAGAGGATGTTGGATCAAATGTGGCGCTAGCCTAGCTTATTGGTTGGGGGTTCAGATCTATTAAAGATTTCAATCAATCAGTCACCTGATGTTTCAACTTATTTTTTATTTATTTGTCTCTCGTCATTCTTTCTACTAATATGACAGTTGTTATTTGAAAATTGTGCACATCTCCATCCCTAGTTGAAGGCCCCAAGTTAACTTTGGTGATATTAGAATCACCAATAATTGCTTGGTCTACATATTTTTGTACAAAGAGACGTGCCACTTCCACATACATATTCCCAATGCTATTATCCTCCAATAATCTGGATGTAGTCTTTAATTTCTTAGGCTTGGGAGTCCTTTGAATCAATTGGCCAACAAAATATTTGTCAGGAAGGTTAAGTTGAATTGTTTTCCTTTTCTTGGAAAAACGTTTTTCTAACCATGATGTAGGGTAGATGTAGATATTGATTTGGAACTAGGAGAAGTGAACTGTGAGACTCTTTTGAGAGGAGTTTTGAAATTTCTTACTTTAGTAGAAGAGGGTGGAGTAGGGCCTACCTTGGGAGAATTTTTTGGTTCCCTCAGAGGAGAAGAATTAGGAGAAGAAGAAATTTCCTGTGAAGGAGAAGAAGATACATTAACTATTTCTGCCTCCTTTGCAACCTATTTATCTTTGTTTTCCTGTACTTGTTTCAAAGCATCTTCTCCATGAGCCTTTTATGGAAATTTTTTCTTTGGGGGCTCTTCATCGCCATCTCCCTCCTTTCCTAAAGTCATTTGCTGAATGAGAGGTGATTGTATACCAGAGGATGAAGGTGCTTTGTTTTTTTCTCCTTGTTGTTGAGTGTCTTGAGAATGAGGAGGTGGGGCATTTTTCTCTCTATAGTCTTCCTTGTTACCCAATCTTGTGTTCTCCTAAGCACCACTACAATTTTCACATCAATAGTTTCCACTTCCTTGATGCTCCAATATATAGATACAATTTTTTGAGTTTACACATGATTAACATAAATTGGGTCTAATATCTATCTGACTCATCATCATCCAAACCAAGTGGATATCCCAATTTAATCTAAAATTTACTATCTTCCTTAAATTAAGCCTCATCCAACTTCTTCTGTAAACTTCATATTCATTAGCACAATATGCTCGATAGTCTTCTATATATGAGATACAATGGCAACTAGGGCCTAATTGCAGGTTATCTTTAACAAAGTTCTTACTATCAAAAGGGAACCTCCTTTCATAGAATTACATTGTATATCTTACTAAAGGGAATTGGATATATAATTAGAAGAATAATAACCAAGGCCAGTGGGAAACTAAACACCTACCTTTTTTCTTTCTTGGTCCCTTTTGTTTACTTCCATAATTTTTTTGCACAATTCAATTAAGAAAAAATTATCTTCTATATATTTGGGCAGTTTGTAGGGGATTGAAAGGATGAATTTTGGGTGCTCTTCTCTATGGTAGGGAGATAGAACAAAAAAACTCCAACACACTCATTCAAGAACAAACCATAGAGTTCTCAACCTCATGTATGCAAAAGAGAAAGAGATCTCGCAATAGGGTTGTTCTAGGGACTAATTGTAAACTAATGAGGGGTTCACCACCAAGCTAGGGCTTGGAAAGACAAATACAATGTAATATGTAATGCTTAACCCTAATTTGATGCAATATTTCACTAAATGACCTAAGAATGCATGAAAAATAGAATAACAAGCTGTAAGAGGAAATGTGTGCACTTGGAAACTTGAAGATGAATGGATGGAGGTTTGAATTGATAAAAAAATGACTTTAATATTGACTAGGACTCATATGCCAGGTCGGGCGAATCAGTCCTAGATCTGGGTTTCTATATAGAAGCAAGAATCTGGCAAATGGGTATCTAAATCTGCAAAATCCTGAAAATTGACCTAAACTGGGACTCATACACCAAAACTAGCGTATCAGTCCAGTTATATCTGAAGCTTTAAATTTTGGATTTGGTCTTTAAGATCTGCTCTGCACTTCTTGATTGATTTCGAGATTTGAAACCTTGATTTGCAATTTGTAGAAGTCTTTCAAGTATCTCTAATGCAAGGTGACAACTTTGACAATTTTGGACATTGAAAACTTTCTCCAACTTTCTCTTCAATGTGCTTTCAACCTAAACCTACAAATCACACACTAAAGAGAGGGAAAAATGTTATTTTGTTAGTGGATAGGGGTTTTCCTTGGTCAAACCCTGTTTTGGTAATCCAAACTTGAAATGAAATGAAATAGAAATGGAGAATGATGAATGAACAAAGTATGATGTTACAACTCACCAAACCCTAGCAATAAGAGGCTACAAACATGTATGAAGTGGATCCAATAGATGTAGATCTTAACTCTTGCTTGAATAGGATAGATCTTGAATGAAATGCTAGCTTGAATCATAAAACTCTACATCACAATTGCTAGCTCCAAAACAAACATGATGCATGAAGACTTTGACATGATGCTTGATGCTTGAATAATGCTCTAAAATTCTTGATAATTTTCCCTTGAATGCTCTTGAATGATCTTGTAAACTCAAACTTTCTATAAGAATTATCATTCAACTTGCTAGGTGTAAAACGAGTGAAAGAAACTTGTATTTATACTTAATTATGCAAAACTTCCCAAAATTACAACACTACAAGCCGACGTCAGATCTAGGAGGATAAAATCCCACTAAGAATTTTAATTAAATTTAATTTTGGGCCACACGGAACTCATATGCCCAAGGTGGCGTATGAGTCCCATTAGGCATAATTAATGGGACCAAATTCAAAAATGCTTAGAAAGGTGTAAAATCAGAATCGAGACCCAAAACCCTAGGTGGGACTCATACACCCAAGGTGGCGGAATATGAGTCCTAAACCACCAAATTTGGGCCACACAAATTAAAAACACCAGAATTATCATTGGATGTTGATTTATATTAGGTTCATCCTCAAAAAGATGCATTAAACGAGGCTTGTGGATGCAAAATAAGGCCAATTAAAGCATAAAGAAGCCCAATTATTAGTTACAACCCTAGAAAAGTGTGAAAATGTGTTACAACACTTTACAACACCTTAAGTATGGTAGGATTAGGTTTATTTAGTTCACAAGGGCCCAAGACCTAATGTGAGTGCAATGGACACATTACAACACTAAGTCAAGGCATCATTAAGCTCAATTTTATAAGGAGGGCCCAAACAAGTGTGAAAATATCACCGACAACATTTCTCGACACTGCAGGGATTCCATAAAAAGCCCAACCCTAATGTAGGTGAACCTTTGGAATTGAATGAAATGACTACCATAGGTGTTAATCAATTGTGCATCCTTAGGAGATATTTTCTGACCTACATCCCCTTGTATCACCATTACTATCTTCATGGTAAACATGACGTTTACCCTCCTAAAATGTTTGTAGCTCCTCTCCAACTGGAGCTTATCATAATAATCATAGATCTTAATTTCCTCATGTTGGAATTCAACCGGTCTCAAACTTGGCCACAGTCTAGTGCAAGAAATGACACAAAAAAACTAGGAAGACATGTAAAAGAACTTTTTGAGGGGAAAGTGAATTATCATTGAATGCACCTAGTCACATATGAGTTGTGTCCAATCTAAATATTTCTTGCCATGAATGACTATTTATATAAATAAATACATCCAATCTTCAAAATTATGGGTTCTTTTGTTATATTTCAACTGATGTTAAAACATGATTATATTAGGAATTTCATTCAGAAAGTGGTTTTTGTGCAACTTCTTGGGAAACTGAGATTCACCTATTTTTGGTGTAGTAAACCACTCTCGAGCAATAACATTTTTGTATTGTACTTTATTCTCTTGAAAGCATTGATGAGAGAGAGTAAAATTGAAATTTGCATATACCTCTCTTTATGTCAACTTCAGACATGATGCAAATGTGTCTTGGTTGATTCTGATCACTAGTCTATTATTGCTTGTTCTTATCTCCCTTGTAATGGGTTCATCATGATTGATACATTCCAAAACCAAATTAGTGCATTGTACTGTAACTAGAAATACTACCACTTGCATCAACAACCCACTTTCAATCAGACACTAAGTAATTGGGGGCCTATTTTCCCTCCCAATTCTCTCCCAAAACTCATCCAAGTTTATATGTGTGCGAACCCTTTTCCTAGTACCTGCAAAACAACATGAGTAAACAAGTTAAACAAGGAATTGCAAGCTAAAACAAGGATTCCCCATGAAATCCATTTACAACATTCAAATTAGGAAGAAAATAGTGAAGAACACAATGCAAATGACAAAACCAAGATTAAATCCTAATTAGAAAAATAAACACATGATCCCATGGGGGAATTGGTGCCAATTTGATGTGAAAATTGGCCCTTTCCCAATTCCTAAGATGCAAGCTTTGATATGGTGAGGTAGATTGATCCACTTTGTTGGTGAAAGATGAGAGCTCCAAGCCAAAAATCTACAAAAACCTAGCTAAGAACTTAATGAAAATGGATGAAATTTGAGAGATATTTGAGCATGGTAACTTTGCATGGATTGTGGATGATCAAATGAGGATATGAGATCTTTATTTATAAAATTTCAAGATTGATGAATGTCCAAATTTGAGCAATGTGGGACTAACATTCATCCAATGGAATAATGCCACTTGTCAAGCTATGAATGGATGGAGGATGTACAAGATTTGGGGTTTGTGCCAATAAATGCATAATTTTGAATTTCAAATTTGTTGAAATGACATGCAAGAGGGAAGCGAAAATGCAATAAATGCCACTTGGCTCAAGGAAAAGGACATGTAAGATGAATTTATTGCCTTGTTGGATGTACATGTTGACTTGGAATTTTTGAATTCAAATTGAGAGAATATTCCAAAAGATGCCTTGTGAGGAAAATAGAGATTAATAAATGAATTAAATCTATTTTCATGTGCAACTTGCATTATCTAGAGGATGGGACATGAGATGGGATTAAATTAATCTAGGGTTAATTAATTTAATGAGAGAGGTTAGATGATGTGACCTATTTGACTCAAGTTTATGGATTTATTTAAATAAAATAAGAGAAGAATATGACAAAAGATTAATTAAATAATGATTTTGATTTATTTAATTAAAAGAGATGGTGTTAGATTAAATCAAATAAGGTTTAATTTATTTAATTTAATGGACATACTTTAGAGATTTAATCAAATAAATTTATTATTTAATTAAATAGGGATAATTAGATCAGATGGATTGATTTAATTAACAAAAGAGATGAATTGATTAGATAAAATGATTGATTTAATTAAGAGAGGAAAATTGATGAATTTAATTAGATAGGGGAATTTGATTAAATGGTTAGACCGAGGGATGATTCAGGAAGAAACGATGTTAGTAAGTTAGGATCAGATGCACAATGCCAATCAGTATATTTTACGTGTCTACAATATGCCCTAAATTAGTGTCTCCAATCTCCAAAATTATGCTTGATAGACTTGACAAATTTTCTTATAGCCTAGATACTTAAACTTCATGATGAATAAAATTCAAGTGAGTGCAGATGCAATTCGTTCTAAAAAATGATTAAATTTGCTTATGTGAGTTGTTTAAACAATACCGAACTCTCCAAATTCACTAGAGTTTTTTCTAGATTATTCTACAATGAGCTAAGACTTAAGATGAGAACCACTATACCTCGGTGTTGTTCTCTAGTGTTGCAAGAAGTACTATTCAAATTCTTCTGCAATTCACTCTTTTCATCACCTGTAAAATTTGCTTCCAAATGCTCATTAAAATGAATTCTTTAGGTAGCATAATTCTTATATAGGCACTTGCAATCAATGTATAAAAGTGGTAGGTGATCATTAATGACACCCTTAATAATTGGTGCATGTAAGCTTTCCCATCTTGCACCAAGTTTTGACATTTTTGAAATTTCAAAAGAGAACGACTATGAAGGCTGACAAAGGTTTCAATTTTTTTTATCATTGTCTAATAGTTCTTCATCAAAATACCATCCAAAGAGCCCAACATTTATAATGTAGGATACTTCGGTTATAATCATGGTTTTGGAAACCTTGTCGAGGCTCGATAGAGGTTTTGAAACCTACATAAATTTCTAGAATACTTATTTTAGTTTCCAATTTTATTAAGACTTTTGAAATGCCACCCTTTGAAAATAAAATGTTCCTTTAAAAAGCTAGGATAGTATGTAACAATAAAATGAAGGTTTCAATAACCCATCCGGAGCCCTATAAAGGTTTCAAAACCTTCATAAATTTTGAAAACTCCAAAATTTGACCAAGTACTAAATTCTTCTCTTTTAACCTCGATGCTTGGCTAGGTTACGAGAACCATTTTGAGCACCAACATAGTTTCAAGAACCTTTGAGAAAGCCAATAGAAAGGCACTATTAAGCTTAATCATGAAGGCGATGGATGAAACAAGGTTGTGATAACCAAAGCAAAATCTGATGAGGTTCTAGGAACCAAGGTAAAAGTTGATATTTTTGTGACAAGGCCCATTTACAAGATTTTACCTAGTTTTTGGAAGGATGCTCAAAAATATGGTAACAAAGAGGAAAATTGTTATATCCATAGAAAAGGTTAAATATGAAGGAACTTTATTTCAGTCAAGGGTTTGGTGAAGATTTCTACAATTTTCTCTAATGTTAGATAATATTTAAGATCAATGATGTGTTCATGATCTAGTCTTAGATGTAGTGTGTATGTATCTCAATGCGTTTGTTCTACTAGTGATGGAATTGATTCTATGAGATCACACCAAATCATTATCCATGCCCACTACATATTGAATCTCATAACTATGAGTGCCTTACACATAGTGGAAAATCTGCATAGCTACTTTCCAATGCAACTCATGGGGCTTCTACAACAATTAATAGACAATTCCCACATCATATGATTTATGTGTTATCTTTGTCCTCATTAGATTTGGAAACTATAAGGCTGTATATTTGTATCTCTCTTTCCTCCTTTTTTGATAATGAAGCAAGAATTATTAGCTATTTAAATTCTTGGAGATATTATTTTCTTGGTAATTTTAATTTTCATTTAAAATAGTTATTAATCTATTTATATATCACTAGATTATATTTGTAGATCTAATAATAGATTCTAAAGAAGTATAGAATTTAGTCTCTATTGTTGGACATTTTTTCAATAAAAAATACCCAAAATAAACATGGTCTCATCAAATGTCATGATTATTGTTCATTCACTAAATGATTTAGTTGAACAAGCCTTAGAGGCTTTTAAGCAAATAAAATTGGGAGGAACAGAATGTAATCTATACACCCAAAATATAGATGTACAAAAATAAAACATGTAGTCATAATAAAAAAAATATATAACGAGACATTAATATCCCAAGCCAAGGTTTTCCAAAATAAAATTGAAGATCCATTTATCTCCTAAATGGCTAAATAATAATTCCTCAAGAAAATAATCCATACAAACACTAAAGTAAGTGCCCTAATTAATCATAAAAAAATACCAAGAACAAATACACATCCAAGACCACATAGTTAAAATCTTTAATATAAAAAAAAATGTTAGCTTTTACCTTCTTGCAAGTTGGTTCCATGGCCACATTTGAATCCATATAGACCCACCTTCACATATCTCTACAACTTTTATATCCTCTCAATTTCTTCACCTTTACCTCCATGGTCATGTTTAGAATTGAACATTCTATGATGTAGCTCTTTGTTTTATTGAATGAATGTAATGCCTCTATTTTATTAAGAATAGAACCACCAATAGAGCATCCATTTAAATATCCAAAAAATTAGTTAAATAAAATTCACATAATGAAAATACCTCCTTAATAGAATAGTACACTCCATCAGGCTAAGTATGTAACTTATTTTGTTTCATTTTATTTGAGAATAACAAATATCAAGATTTAAAATAAGCACTCAAGAATTCATTAGTTCCCCACCTTTCAAGCTAATGATACATACATACATACATACATACATAAAATAAATTAATGATAAAATAGAATATCATAACACAATCAAATATATAACTTAGTGTCATTAAAGAAAAAAACATGGTACATTGTTTCCTACTCTTTGGATTCCATACGATAATGAAAAACTTATAAAATGGGAAAATATAAATTGGATTTATATTATTGAAGATACCAAATGACAACAATAATGTAGGAGGAAAATACATTCTAGTTTACACAATAGCAATAGGGAAGACAACATACTTCCAAAGAAAGCCCAAAGTGATGCCATAAAAGATGACATAGATGCCAATTTCTATCAAATCATGTTAAGAATAAGTTCTTGCACCTTAATATTAAACTTAGATAAAGTCTAGTTTTGAGATTTGAATTTCATTTGGAAATTGTATTGTAATATGGCTAGTAGCAAAAATAAATAAATAAATAGAATCTTGCACTCTTTAGGGATGGTATATAGTAGATTGGAGGAAATTAAGACAACTTGACCTCTAGTATGGGGTCTCATTATTTGTTTGTGTTGCATATATAATATATATTTATATGTCTTTTTCAATTGAACATAGCAACCTCAAGAAAATATTGAATTATATTATGGAAAAACATTGGATAATCTCTCTAACCTGTATCTCCTCGTAAAACCAATCAAAATGATGATAATAATTTCCTCTTCCTTTCTTGATTGGACTTGTATGTATGGTTCAAAGGAATGAAATCATTTGAACAAGAGAATTATTTTTTAATAATTTCCTTGTTAGTGCTAACTTAAAAAATGCAAAATGGATGATAATTGTTGGAATGTTTTTGATTAAGGAAAAAATAGGATTTGAAGGGACCCAAAACCCTTTACAATCCAAAACAAAGCTCCTAAAAGGACAGCCTACAACCAGCCAAAAAAACCAACCCCCAAGCAAGACCCATCAAGATTTACATTTAGAACTTCTCTTGTGGGAGCAAAGAGTCATGTCGAAAGAAGGCCTAGAGAATTTTGCTTTCTTGCCCATAATAATAATCTAGCCTTCTTCCACTTGTGCTACCTTATCATGCCAAGCTAACACACAATTTTCCTGAAGATGACCAAGCTTGCATCCACTATCTCAGTGATTTCAACATTATTCTTCCATATAGGCACAAACATATCAGAAAAACCACCATAAATGATAGCCAAAGCACTATCACGAGAAATGGCAGCCTGAGACCCAATCTCTCGCTCTTTAAGGGTTTCAACAAGATAATTTTGTGCAACATTAGCAGCTCCACCATTTGAGATATCTGGAGGGGATGCCCCAAGACCCTGTGGTTCCGACACACTCACTTTAGAAAAACTCCTTTGTTGATCAGTTTTCTTCTATATCGTATAATGTTGTAGAGAGGCACCTCTCCATCATGTAGCCATCATTTTTTTTTCTCAAATCTGCATTGAGTAGCAACATGACTTGTTTTAAAACATCTTCTGCAACTGAAGGGAATCCCTTCATAGTCCAAAGATTGGACCCAGGATATTTAAGTAGAATCTCAATAGGCAATCCTTTTGAAATATCCATTTCAACCAATCCCTTCATATCTTCTTATCAATGGAAACACTAGGTGGACCATGTTAGTACTAACAATTAATGTTAAATTTCTTAAAAAATTGGTTGGTGTGTATGTTTCACCCATGTAGATTATTTAAAAAAAATAAACATTACACATTATCTCAAGTTACAACCATACTAAAACTTTCTTGTTGAAATAATATATTGAAAAAAAATAAAAAAGATATAGTCAAAATTCATGTAGAGATACCATTTACATGATCATCGTAAAGTGTTGGAACATCATGGTCAACATACTGACACTTTAAGCTCTTCCCCATTCACATATGTAATCCTAATATTATAAGAGAGAAACCTCAACCAATCATCCAAGTATAACGAAATAAATGAAAGAAAAACTGTCATAACAACTCATTGTGTAACATTAATTCCAACAATGATAACATCTACTCCACAAATAAAGACAAGCGTCATGAACTTATAGATCACCAATAAACCAATTAATCACTAGCACCTGCACCTAAAGGAGGCTCAAGGATTACGCCAATCGAAAACTATATGTATGTTAATATGCTAGAGAGTACATGCTTGTGCATGGGTGTGTATGGGTGTCATATGCTGCAAATTTTAGTTGTATGTGTTTAGATTAAACAATTAATAATAAGTGCTAAATAATGGAATGAAATAAACTTAAACAAATCTAGATTTTTTCTGTACAAAAATTAAGCATGATTTGATTTGGAAATATTTGCATACAAACTTAAAACATAAAGCAATGCAAATTAAGAAAGAAAGTTGAGTGACGCTGACATCAAATTGATAAAAAACATTTTAAATGGAAATAGAATGTTCCCATCTAATTGGAAAATCAATATTTATCTGGCTTTTACATGATAAGTGATATTTTAGAGGCTTTTGTCATTAAATGGCAGTTGGTTTAGCATTAAATGACACCTAAAACCTGTTTTCCATGACTCAACAGTGGTTTTTCCACATGAAACTTGTTTCAAGCTTAAATCTCAAGCTGTATGTAGCCTATCGACTAAATTTTATTCATGAACAACTATCCATGCTATTGCTTCATCAATTAAATTTTCAATTCTAATCCATGGAAGTTGTAGCCCTCCATGGGTTTTGTCTCTCCAATATGGCCACAAGCTTTCCTCCTAGAAGCTATAGAAGAGGTCAATAAAATAAAACAATATGGCCACAAGCTTTCCTCCCAGCCATAGGATTGATGTTCAATCCACCCCCAAGGTAGAGGTCACATAGCACTTCCACAAATCAGTTTACACAAAAGGGTTCACAACAAAATGCACCACATCAAACTCACATTACCACCATTCATACACTCTTATCATTTCTTTACCTAAAAAACATAAAGGGTTCTCATGTTGAAATTAGTCAAGGTGTGTGTTCATATCAAGACTAAACTCAAACATAATTCACAATAAAAGACATAAAGGTTTTACACCATTTTCATGTAACCTTTGCAACCATAAGAAAACATCCAAAGCATTCTTTCATACATCAAAACAATGATCAACAAAGGGTTTAGTTTCTACCGCAAAGATTGCTTCCCAAGTTAGAGAATACCACCCAAATCCTCTCTTCCTTCCTCCATTCTTCACCAAGAGTACTCCCGCCAAAAAGTGAAAGCATCCAAAGAACAAGAGTAAAGCAAAAGGAAAAAGGAGAGAATCCAAGGCCAAGAGAGTGAAGCCAAGACAAAAGAGGAATCCATTCTCCTTTCAAAAATAAGGAATATATAGAAGTGAAAATGGAAACTAACTCACCAAAACTTCCCAACCACCCAACCAACTCCCATTTTCAACACTTTTAATAAGTGGGAAATTAGAGTGGCTTTTAATATTCATTTAAGTGATTTTATAGAATAAAAAGACCCCTACTCTATAGACCTACCACCTAGGACACCTTTTAAACAATTAAAACCACATAAAGACATTATAAAAATTAAAAGAAATAATGACATTTAAAGAGGTGACTCACAGGTCTAATAAGAAACATCTCTTACATGCACTTGACCCCTACAAAATAAGGTTAGATACATATCCTTGACAATACTAGAATTTTTCAAGAATGATACAAGGGAACTGGCTATGTGACCTCATCATTAATAGTGGCTAATTTTAACCTATTTACTCAACCAGAAGGAGGTGTTAGTATTTCTCGTAATTAATAGTATTTGAGATAGATAGCATATGAAAAATACTCTTCTAATGATAACTAAGGAATTCAATCTACATATAATTTAACTCTACCTACTTGCATAATATCTTTTAGAGTCAAGTAATAATTGAGCATGTTATTTAATATCAAAATATTACCACTTATCAATAATTTATTTCATTTATAATGAATACTGCTACAACCAAATATTGAATACCAATCATTACCTTTATATGAAAACTTACTCAAACTCATAATATAAATCACCTAACATGATGAAATCCATTAGTATACATAATGATATTACCAATAACGAAACCTATCAATCATTACATACTTACGTAGATAGGGAATAGACCTCATTTGGATATCACACAAAATCACAACAACCACTAGTTAGTTAGTTAACAATAAAAAATATAATCAACTTGATGTATAGGAACAATAATCAATAATCAATAATGTATATTTCCCAACACAAAAGAACATAAAATATAGAACATAAACCATTGATGAATAATAACATCAACAAGGCCACAAGGGGTGGGCTATTACATAAGCTATGACTCACCCCTCTTGCATTAATACTCCACCCAATCCTTCTCTTGATGCATCTGTAATAACAATAAAGTTACCATCTAGATATGGTACCTTTAGTATCAGAGCCGTGGTCAACTTTTATTTGAGTAGATCAAATGCCGATTGACATTTCTCTATCCACTCAAACTTTTTACCCTTCCTTTGCAAATATGTGATGGAAAATGCTATCCTTGAAAAATTCTCTACGAACATTTGGTAATATCTGGCCAAACGCATAAATTTTTTGACTTCGTGTACACTCTTGGGTATTGACCATTCTAATACCACTTTAATATTTGCAGGATCAACTACAATTCCATTTACTGAGATTACATGTCCCATATATTGTACCTCTATTTGGTAAAAGGTACACTTTGAGAGTTTCCCATACAACTCATGTTCTCTCAATCACTGAAACACCATCTCCAAATGCTTATGATCTTTGTCATTCTTGGAGTATATTAAAATATTGTCCAGGAATACTAATACAAACCTATCCAAGAACTAAATACATTGTTCATTAGGTTCATGAATGTTGCTGGTGCATTTGTTAGTCTAAAAGTTATGACTATGAACTCGTAATGTCCATATCTAGTTCTGAAAGTTTTCTTAAAAATATCTTCATCCTTGATTCTTAGTTGGTGATATCCTAAACGTAGATTAATATTTGAAAACATAGACACACCCCACATCTAATCAAAGAGATCATCAACACATGGCAATGGATACTTATTCTTTACTGTTGCTTTGTTAAGCAAATGATAGTCTATACATAAGTGCAGTGTACCATCTTTCTTCTTAAAAAAGATTACTTGCACTGTCCAGGGTGAAACACTAGGTCTTATTAATACTTTTGCCAAAAATTCCTCCAATTGCACCTTTAATTCCATCAATTTAGTTGTGGTCATCCTATATGGTACTTTCGATATAGGTTCTGAGCTAGGGACTATATCAATAGAGAAATCAAACACTATCTTAGGAGGCAATCTAGGTAGTTCATATGGAAATACATCCTCAAATTTTTGTAGGATTGGATATTTCTCCATATCTGTTTTCCCTATTTCCACTACTTATCCATCTTCATCTTCTTGAGAATCTTGAGGTCCATAATACATGACACCATCTTGAAGGAAGGATTCCTTGTATTCCTCAATTTTATCCATCTTCACTGCGTAGAGTTGACATCCTTTCTTTTTCTCCCTATGCATTTGTACAACTGAAATCCATCACAATTTCACTTCTCTAGGTATTCCTTGTCGAAACTAGGGTGGTGGGAAAGCCCTGGTCGGTGGGGTCGGCCTTAGGTGGGGGATCAGGGAAGGGTTCCCCACTTCGAAGGACATTGGTTACCTAGGTCATCTAAGCATGCTATGGTTTTAGCTTGAAAATAAACTTTAGCTCTAAGCTTCCATAGCCATTTCGTTCCTACCTAGATGACATCATAATAACCTAAAGGAGCTACATATAGATTCAAATCTGCAGAGAAACTTGGGAGTTCTAACCTTGCTTCAAATAGAAATTGACTCACCACAACTCTTGTCTGGTTTGCATACTCCACAACCCAAGATTTTTCCATAAAATCATTATTTCTAGACATTTGACTTGCTATTTTAGGAGAAATGAAATTTTCTGTGGCACCAATATCTATTAAAATAGAGATAAGAATTTCAGACAAAATACTTGAGACTTGTACTGAAGTGATTTGATACTCAACCTACCGGTTATCTATTGCAACATGTATCCTTTAATAAAATGCAACTTATTGTGGAGGAAGATGATTCCCACATGGTTGAGATTCCATTGGCTTACTAGGGCACTAATTAGCATAATGATCCCCTCCACATGTAAAACATCCATTCACCGATCCCTTCCTTTTCATAAGTGTCCTAGAGTTATTAACATTTATGCTAGCTATGTTGTTGTTGTTATAGTAGTTGTTACTTCCTCCATGGTCTCTTCTTGGTTCATTCCACCTTTGTTGAGGTCCCTTATCCACTTTCTTCTTAATTTTTTTCCCTTCATTGGGTCTTCTTGGTGCTTGATTATCCTGTGCCAAGATAATCTTCTTTTTATTCCTTTCTCAATAGATTGAAATGGACTTAAGCTTCTGCTCTTGCTTAATCACTTTTTCATACACCAAGTCCATAGTTGCTAGACCGTGTATGTTTACTTCACCACCTATTTGGTCTCATAATGAACATCCTTATCTAGAATTGTTCATCCTTTTGGTACATGGGTACTTTACCTTAGGAGATGGGTGAAATTTTCCCAATATTCATTCACTAAATAATGTCCTTGCTTAAGATTCTAGAAATCAATGAGCTTATGATTATAGAAGAGTTGTGGTAACCACCATTTCTGAAATATCTCCACAAACTCACTCCATGTCATCTTCAAAGAACTGAGTCCTAACTCCATTTTCTTGTTCATCCACCAGTTGGATGCTTCTCCTAGCAATTGATAAGCTCCCCATACGGCCTTAGTAACTTTGGAATGATTTCTACTCTCAAATTATTTTTCCATATCTGTAATCCAAGCTTCAGCCACATCCCCAATAGCACTACCCTCAAACTTAGGAGTGATTTCCTTCATTTCTCAAGACAACTCATTGGCTAATCGCTTCCTTTAAGTTCTTTTCAACTTCAAATGTGGCTCCTCATCCTCTTGTTCTCTAGAATGGGTGTGATCATGATAATTCTCCCCTTCCTCTTCGTTATGAGGTACTTTCTCATCCTTCTTTGGGACTTCTTGTTCAAGGGTTCCTATCCTTGCTCTTGTTTCATCCATTAAAGACAAGATGTGGTCCAACTTAGCTTTCACATTTTCAATACCTTCTCCTACTTCCTGACTTTCCTCGATGTTAGTTCATGTTCTAACCATTTTTTCAAGATCATTTTCCCTAGAGGTTTCATTTAATTAGATCTAAGAAAGTTTATTTAATGTTCTAAAAACATTTAAAGAACAAACAATTCATATATGAATATCACAAAGAACTTTTACACAAGTTTTTCCAATACAAAACATGTTTTTATTTCAATTTGGTGAAGAATTTCAATATCCTTAAGTTTACATAGAGTGACTATTAAGATAGTCTAAGGGAGAGTATCCCTTAGATTCACTTTTCGATACATAGCTATGTGGGGTATAACCCTCTAATCTTAGCTCTTCTCTATCCCAAAAAGGGTGGAATACCTCAAATTTATTTGTTGATACATAATTTTAGGGAACATATTACTTTGATTTTCCACTTGAGGATATTACAATGATTTCAGAAATAGGTATAACATGAGGGTCCCAAACAACATTTCTGGACTAAAACTACATTTTGAAGGCATATCCCCAGAAAGTGATAACGAGTTCAATTTTTTCGATGAGATAGGAGGTAGATAGTTGAAGTTGGCTTCATCTCTCATCCTTCTCTTCTCTTGGATAATTCATGATAGAGCATGACTAAATGTATTAGTATTGCTTATCCATATGGCATTGTCATGGTTAGTTCCCTCTATGGTATAGACAAGGGCTTCTCTTTCCTTCTTGGGTTGTAGGTAGTGCTCATTTCCAATCACTAAATTCCCTACAGTCATCTTGAGACACACCATCCTAGCACAAGAATTTCCAAGCATTAGATTCTCATAATGTTGGATTGGAAACATAGCGAGCACATATGTTCTAGAGTTAAACCTGGTAGCTATGATACCACTTGTAACATGCCCATTGTTCTACACAATAATTTTCCTATGTTTTACCTACAAGTGAATGGTTTATGCATCCAAAATTTAAGAGCAATAATTTTTTTCTTTTACTTTGAATAATAAATGTACATTTGAAACATATTTTAATCTTTTCCATTGCATACAAAAGAATACCTTTCATTGATTCAAATAATGATGATACATGAATTGCATATGACATTTTCATATTTTCAATTTCAATAGAGATGGATACAAATTACATACATAGCTTAAACAAGCTTCCATAAGAGTATAAAGTACAATGGTCAAGGAGTTCCCCCTCAAATATTGGCCTCCAATTGAAGAGGACAAGCATCAGTCAAGTTCTTTTTTTCCAACCTCAAACTTATTGTGGTTCCCTGCACATCTACCTAACTGATAAGATGGATCTACCCTTCGATGAAGAGATTGGTTTGATAACCTCATAACAATAGCCTATTTTGATCTTGGTGTTATGTCCTATACATTTCTAGACTAACATATAGTGGTTACACTTACATGTGTATGAACTTCCCATGCCTAGTATGTAATCCCGATTCACAATGAAACCAATAATGTAAATAGTGGCTACTTACACTACTTTGGCCAAAGTTTCCATTACCCTTAACTTAGAGTAGATGTCACATGTTCACCCACCTCTAGCTTGATTTGGTTTATATTGACCATTATACTCTATATCTAGGTTACCCCCTTTCCCATGGATATGACCAATCCTAGGAATAACCCCACATAATCATCCCATGACAATATTACTATACTACCAAAGTGTTTAAACAACATCTTGCATAATGCTACTTATGTCTAACATAGACTCCCTATGTATAGCTAAGATATCTACACATAGTATAACTACATTGTACTCAAATAAACTCCCATATATAGGGTACATAAAGACATAATCAACAAGATAGGTTCTACAACATATTGCATAACCTTGAAACAAATAACCTCAAAGAACTCCAAAACATATTCAAAAACACTCTTTTCTCAACATAGAAAATAACCAATTTTATCCTTTCCAACATAAATATGAAGGAATAGAAACTAGCATGCCTGTATAAGCTCCAAATTATTTAACTCCTTCATAGTATGAATCCTTAAATTGGTTGAAGCCTCCTCCAAGTTTGACTTGACTATCCTCTTCTACTTCTCACAAAATCTCATAATAACCACAAATACAGAATACTAAAATAACTCTCAACTCACAACATAACATCATCAAGATATTTTGAAAGATAAGTGTAGCATTTGGTAGAATGGGCACCTCTATTTATACTAACTTGTGAGGAACAAAAGGCTACAAACAAGCAAGTATCTCTGCCACATTTCTTCCTCATGCAACAACTCACTCACAGGTTTGCAACACATGACAATTTCATGGCTGAGTCGACTAAGTATTTGGCACAACAAGTTGAAAGAAGGTTTCCTATTCGAATTCCATTCCAAAATATTGCCAAGTTTACACTTGACTGTTTCAAATTACTTATTTACAGGCTTATTTGAATTCATAGACTTCTTTTGCATTACAAAATATTCAATATATGGTACCACCTCAAAGCTTTGGCACCACCTTCACAGGCATGGCCTATAGACTATTTCTTTGCTTCAAACAACATTTACTTCCTTCTTAAGCGCTTAACATAGTTGCTATGTTTCATACGTAATTTTTTCCAATGTTCTACTTGGTCTTGTTTCAATTTATGCGTTGGATTATTCACCATATAAAGCTGCACTTTATGCTTCATGCACACATGATTTATATTATATGCATTGCTAGATATTACTAATAATATGTTTAACACTATCTTATATGATTTAATGTTTATATTAACAACTACAATTCTCATATATATATATATATTTCATAGTATATATATATATATTTCATAGTATATATGGGTAAGTGCACCAATTTGTGACAAAAATTTGATGCCAAATTGGAAGAAAACAAAAAAAATGTCAAAAAAGGCCATTTGGCACACTCCAAATTTGGTGTGCACCAAATACAAAAGCATAAATAAAACCAAAAAAATGAATTTCAAACCTCATTTTTCTATTCACCCATGGCTTGGCTTGGAGGTTTACAGCTCTACAACTCGTGCTCGCCAAATATCTTCCATTTTTTGTACTCTTAGCTTGCAATTCTTCACAAGGATGCCGCCAACACGTCAAAGAGGTCAAAGATTGCGAAGAGATATGTATTTTTATTGTTTTTATTTTGAATTTGATTTAGAATGTAGATTGAAATAGATTTTTTTAATAAAAAAAATGTTTTAATTATTAGGGAATGAATCTCCACCTCCAAACATTGAGAATTCCCAATCACCCCCTCACAAAGAGCCTCCTATACAAGAACAACCTAAAACCCCTCCATCAATTCATAGGCATCCTTAAGGAACACAAGAAAATATCCTAAATAAAATTGAAAACAATAGAAGAGACATTGAACAATTAATTGGAAGATTAATTGAGCATGCCGAAACCCACCCTTATAGGAGAGGGATTGCCAAATCAATGAAGTCAATTGTATCTCATGTAGGAGAAATGAGCGAGAAAATAAAATTTTGGTCAAATAAGAAGAATGAGATGAGACAATTTTATGCTAGTGGTTTTTCATATGCAGACGTGAAAAAATAAAAAAATAGCAAAGTCGACTTGTGTGCCCTATTTACAGACCCGAGAACCAACACACCTTTGTCTCATGCATGCAGGAGGCTCCCCATCCATTGGTGCCACTATGAGTTAATTAATAATAAATTTTGGGAGTGGTGGTGGATGGCATTTGACCAACATCCATGTAATAACCATGAAGTACCACAATACTTTTTGAGGAAAATCTATTGTGAGTTTTTCCTCAATAAGATGCCAAATTATTTTGACATCTTAGAATTTTAGGGTAGAGGTGGGGGCTGCACACATGATGGACCTGCTGCATGACGTAATCCACAGTTGGCACCAAGACCCTTGGCCAAACCCATGGTGGAGCATGTCGCCTTTCCTTCCATTGTTAAGGACAGTGTACAGAGGTGGACACACTGGAGTCGATTAGCTTGCTCACCCAGACCATTATACGGTGTGCAAGGCCTTTAGTAGAGCTTGATGTGGAGGAGATGTCTATGCCCCGAGCTCCACCCCACCATTATGGCGCTTGCGGTGCTATTTGTATGTACGATTATCAGAGTCCTTAGGATGTAGCTACATAGCCTACATCAGTTGCAGAGGTGATGGCTATGAGAGATGAATTGTTGAATAATACATTTGGAATTGATACTTAGGTAAAATTCAAAAAGTTCATTTAATTTTGTTTGTTAGTTTATATTTTGAAATTTAAGCATAACTAAATTAGTAGAATCAATATGATGGAATTTTAGGGTCAAAGTGTTCATGAGACGTGCTGCATTCCTACAAACCCTTATTTGTTCTTGACATTGAGTCCACAAGTATGCAACTAGTATTAAATATATTATTAATGCATTTGAACAGTTGAATGTTATATTTGAATGTTTTCCTCATAACATACTTTGGATGTCAAATAGTTTCCTAGTGAATCTTCTACCTCCACACCTCACAATTCATATCATCAAACACATTTCACTCAGGTAGCCTTTATTCATTAATGGTGTTGTAAAACAATGTTAGCTAGTTTTCTTAATTTTGTGTATACAAATCTAAAAAATTGATGAGAAACCAAAACATTGATTGGTCTTGTGAGATCCTAATTATATTTACCATTCAACGTCCATTTCATTCTTCCATTCCTTTTATCACACATATTGTAACCATTTTATATCACATATCCCAATCTTTAACACCTTATATATTATACCACCTTACTCCATATTTCATCTTATACACATATTGTTACAAGAAACCTTTCCTTCAACTCATTATTGATGGAATCTCTAATATGTTACTACTACACACCTCAAGTTCCCACTTCATGTCCTATGTTCAAACCTTAAACACCGCCTAATTCAATTTATGGTCTAATATTCCCTCCTAATTACTTCCCATTAACCTCTAGTATAGTTCACCATTAAAATGTTTTATTATCCCATCCTAGATCATCCAATTAATCTCTACTAGTCCATTCTATGTTCCATAATCCCCTCTTGATCGTGTCACATTATTGTCTCCTAATTCACTTTTTTTTCTTTTATTCCTTCATAATCCCATCCCATTAACATTTAATAGTTCACCCTATTTTCCATGATCCCCTCCTAGCCCATCCCACTAATATTTTCTAGTGCATCCTATGTGTCATTATGCCCTTCTACTCCCATCTTATTGTACCCATTATTATTTCACCCTTAATGTTCCATGATCCCCTATGTTCCTTTATCCATTCTATGTTATACTATCTTTATCCATGCTTCATCATAGATAACTCTTCTCTATTATTACTACACACAGGCCAAGTTCCCACTTCATGTACTATAGTCAAACCCTAGACACCTGCTAATTCACCCTATGTTGCATTATTCCCTACTAATCACATCCCATTAACCTCTAATTGTCCACCTTATATTTTGTTATCCCATCATAGCCCATCCCATCAATCTATACTAGTCCATCCTATGTTCCATTAACCCCTTCTATTCCCATACCATTACCCTCTCTTATTTCACCTTATGTTCCATTATCCCCTCTTGGTCTTGTCCCACTATCTTTCCCTAATTCACCCTATGTTCCTTTATTCCCTCCTAATCCCATCCCATTAACCTTTAATAGTTCATGCTATATTTTGTTATCCCATCCTATCCCATCACATTAATATATTCTAGTCCATCCCATGTTCCATTATCGCATTCGACTCCCATCCCATTGTACCCTCTATATTTCACCATATATTCCATTATCCCTTCTTGGTCTTGTCTTTGTATCCCTTCTATGCTATAGCACCTCCATCCAAATTTTATCCTATACATTGTTAGAAGAAATATTTCCTTCCACTCATTATTGACCAAAGTCATCTTTTCCATTATTGCTACACACCTCAACAACCAACTTCATGTGCTATAGTAAAACCCTAGACACATCCTAATTCATCATATGTTCCATTATCCTTTTGAAAGTTGCTAGTAACATAGTAATCCTCACTTCATTCATGTGAACTTCATTGTGGCATTATCACTATGTTGAAAACATGCTCTCATTAACATTAGTTCATCGACATATGCAATTTGAATCTTAATGAGCACCAAACTTTGGAATTTGCAAGAGTTTGGACTATCCTAGTGGACTTAGTACTTTCACCATTATGTGATCTATAAGCACTATACTGTAGTCTCAACTGAGGCCAACCATTTACTCTTTCATTTATGAAAGTTACAAAGGGACTACTTGAACTTCTTTATATGACTGCTAGATATGTTGTTTCATTTGCAGTTGTTGACATCAGACAACCCTGGTGATGTTGGTGACATGATGGACCGTAGAGTTCATGCAACAATAGCCAGTTCTGATCCATTGAGAGAGGTATGCAACAAATTAGTCTATTTGACATTATATTTTCTCTTTTATGGTATATTTTAGAAAATTTTCATGATACTTTTATGCAGTTTAATTTCTTTCTTGATGGTTGGTACAGGTGGTTTTCACTCCAGATCATGGATGTGGTAATGTTGTCAATGTGTATGATGACTATATGTATGCAGTAAGTGATTATATTTTGTTATATGTCTTTCCAAAATTCAATTTCTACGTATTAACATCTTTACTTTTTATTGTATCAGCTGAAGGTCCAAAGTGAAGAGAGGAGGACTAGTGAGCATGTTCAAAAGACAAGTGAACCAACAGGGACTCCATCCGGCCGAATTTCAAAGGCAGCACAAGATCTATTTCCTTCCCCTAGAGGGAAATGAATACGTATTAGGGTCGTTTGTTGTATGTCTATGTGGTATTTTGGAACATATTTTTTGTAGTATCGATATATATATATATGTATGTGTGTGTGTGTGTGTGTGACATTTTATGTCCATATGTCTCTTTTGTAGTAAGCCTATATATATTGTATAGGGGCCCAACACATTCATTATATATACTTTTATGCCTGTCCATATGGATTTTTTAGATATATTGAATATAATTTTATCAACATATATCATTGTATAGCCTTACGCTTTTTGATTAAAGAAAATCTTATTTTGGTACTGCCATTCTTGAATGCTGTTATCATGCGTAGTGCATAAATTGTATGCTTGAATGTTGTAGGCATGGATTTTGTTTACATCTAATGCTTAACTAATTACCGTCAATCGTGTATTGTGTAAATAAGCTCCATTCTTGGTGGTTTGTATCCTTTGCAATGCTTCCATTACTTGTGATTCACTTATTCACATGTATACTTCACTTATTCATGTGTATACTTCATGTATATTGTGTGTATTCACATGTATGCTTCATGCTTCCAATGTATAATTCATGTATTCATGTGTATTCTTCATGATTCATGTGTATGCTTCATGTATTTGTGTGTATGCTTCATGCTTCTCAAGTTCTATTGTTGTCTATTGGCAAGGATTCTAACACCAAAAGGTTTCAAATGAACTGTAAGAGCTCTTTTCCATAAACAAATATCATA
>VDFB02085568.1:0-23911 GCA_007258455.2 Sequoia sempervirens
GACTCTCAGTAGCCTCCCAATCAGCCTCCAAGGCTTTCATCTTAAGGGCAAGGGAATTCTCATCAGTGTCCTCCATGTTGTCAGCCTGCTTCATCTTTTGGCCCTTGTGTGTTTGCTCAGCTCATCTTGCGGAACAAAACTCAACCTCTTTTTCACATTGACACAGTCCTCCCTAGAACTAATAATGTCCCCTCGATCATTTAAACCAGCCTCCACCCAAACCTCTTGCACCTCCTGCAACATCAGCTCTATCCTGCCAATCTTAGAATCCAAGCTTGATACAGATTCATTGAGATTATCAGACTCTTGAGAGAAGGCTTATAAGAAATCCCTTTCCTTCTTCTCCTTGGCCAAATCCATGTTTAAATTTTAATTGTCATTGATAATCCCTTTGATAAGATCCAATTGTGTGTTGAACTCTGGCTCCATGGTTTCCAATTTAGCATTGAAACTAGAAGCATGGTGATTAGAAGTGAGTGAGGAGGAAGGGGTAGAACAGGGGATAGAGGGCTGATCAACTTGAGCAGTAACAATGTCCTTAGCAGGGAAGCTCATAGAGATGTCAGTGCTTGATTTGTGTCCAATCTCCACATTAAACTTTGTTCTTTTAAAGAGAACCTTTTCAGAAGAGCTTGCCTCCCCTACCTTCTTGACCAAGGGAGAAGAAAAAAAGCCCGACTATTCGGACATTCCACACACTAACCTTAGGGCTTTGGATAGGGGGTGTGGGGGACAACACCAGATGACTTCTTCTTGGATTTATTGAGGGGTTTTAAGACCAAGATTCTCTTTAGGAATAATTTTGTGGCTGATGGCAGGTTTTCCAGATTGGAGGAGAGGAGAATCAATGCCTGATGGATAGGCATGTCGGTTTTCCCATCCTGATAGTCCAAAACCATATATTTCAAGGACGATAACAAAAAGAACAGGACACTCATGGTTTGAAGGCATACATACTCAAGATTTGAAGGCATACCTCCTCCCAAGGACTTGGAAGAATAGTCCACAAGATTCCATTCTCCATTTCATGAATCTTTTCATTGGCTTTGAAGAAAGTGTATATATTCCTTCTTCCTTTGATGATCTTTAAAAAATTTGATCCTTTTTCTCAGTATTCTAGTCACCATGGCCACACTATCTTTCAAAACTTCAATAGTGGCACCCCTTAAAGTAAGAATTTGATCCTTCAACGCTTTGGTAGTGGTTAGCCCAAGTTTGTTATGTTTGATTTTTCAATGTAGCTGATGAGCCTGCCCCTCTTTAAGATATACCACACTGTGACATTCTTCTTAAGAGTCACAAAAGAGGATGGTTCCGATCTAAGCCATTCACCCCCCATTCTGTTTCCTTCAAGCTGGAATCCATCTATCTTTCTTTTGAACTAGAGGGAAACTAAAACATTGCAGCAAGAGAAAAACCAACGTTGGAAAATTGACAAGATACAAATAACAACTTTACCGTCATATGGGAGGAACGATGAGACCTCACACACATTATTGAGCATGTGCTAGATAAGAAATCTCTTGAAATTTAGTAAGATTGATCTCATAATGAGTGTCTTGGTACTTACCACCCTGGACAAATAAAAAAACTCATGCATGCCTAGAATAGGAATATGCCTTTCCATGATTACTCATCTCCCATTATTACAAAGTTTGAAGTGACCCATTATTCTATGAACTTAGTAACAAATGGGCGGCACTAGGGATGGTAGAGGGGTGATCCCATTTGGTACACCTTCGCTTGCAACCGCCCAATTAGCAAACTAGTTGGCACAACCACTACCTTCTCAGTAGACATGTTGGATTTTGGTGTGACCAAAGTCTTGGACATCGACGATAACATTTTTAATGGCCCAACTAGACAAAGAGACATCAACAAAGAACTTAATAATATTGAGCAAGTCGTCTTCAATAATGAGATGACTTATGTTCAACGATCAAATAATTTTCTTGTTTACATTTGCTATTATATATTCATTGCCACCAAACTAATAAGATTGATTGCATTTACTATCTGCTCTATGTCAATCCAAGGAGCTGTACTGTAAATTTTTAGTTGCAATTGTGGGTATTTGCATTTTCCCTGGTTGGGAATTTAGAGGATAATCCATTGTTGTAGGGCTGCATTTTTTCTTGTTGCATGTTGACTTCACATAAGTAGCTAATGAGTACATAGATAGACAAAAATAAATCACACCGTGCTTCAAAAAGGCTACCAAATTTTTTATCAGACTGAATCCAAAGAGTGCTCAACCATTTTATAGGAAACACTTACCTTTTGCTGAACTTGCCATTGCTCCAAAATAATAATATTTTTTGGGTTGCCCATTGGAAAAATAAAATCTGTCCACTTGCCGCCACATTTCATTAAAAAAACTACAGTGAGGTAAACTGCACGATATGTAATTTTTATTTGAGGTCAACAATATGAATAATGCAATGTGTACTTATCATATTTGTTAGTTGAACTAGAAACAATGAAATGTGTAGTTTCTATGGAAATTAGTTGATTGTTGGAACCTTCATAAAGTTATTTGGGGTCTTATAGACATGTTATTTCTTAATAAAAGATTGTAGTCAACATAGATTAGGAGAAACCCACTAACTAACCTGCCTCCACAAAAAGATTGGGAGGGATTAATGATAGGAAAACTAGTCATAGCAAACAAAGAGAAAATAAAGTTTCTCCTATTTCCACTATGATGATATCCAACTCAACACATATATCTTATAGAAAGAGAATGATCCTAATTATTATTTCTATTAAAGACTGAAATTATCTATATGAGACAACATTCTAGATATGAACAATTCCAATAAAATAGGTAGCTAGGAGCTCAACTATAATTCCTAGTCACAATATTGAATATTTTTTTAAAAGAGTATCATAAAATTTTCATAAAATTTTCATGTTCAATAAAAAATTATGTATATTTATGCCTCAAGCTTGAACACAAAACTATCAAGGTAGATTCTACTACTGGTCCAAAACTATAGAAGATCCTAAAGGAATTACCTATAGCAAGTTGGTAATTACAATGTCTCTATTAACATCCTAGTATGTGGTCTTTGTCCTCCTTACACAATAATAGGAGGTACACTAACATTTTCATTCCCAACTTTCTTAGATTAATGAAGAATTAGATGGAACAGTAAATCTAGCCTAGAAAAAATAATGACAACATAAATTCAAATGCAAACAAGATGAAAGCCAAGATTTCAATATTTGTATTCAAAATTCATGATGAAAAAAAAGAAAGTGGACTACAATATAGAATTTGGAATTCAAAAGTAAGGGTTACAAGTTTTGTAGAGGGCTTGAGGTAGCCACAACGATTTGGTGGATTGATTGAACATATAGGATTAGTGATGTCAAATGAATTCGTCTTGATAAAGGATTGGTGGCAACTAACTATTGTCAATCAAGAAGTGAATGAGGTAGAGGTGACAAAAGATTCCCATTCATTAATTAAATGGAATGTGCTCGTATTTCCTAATTTATGTAAATAAATGAAATAAATTACCTAAGTAAACTTAATATAAGGTGCAATTATATAATTACACCAACACTCCTCTTAAGTGTAACTTTGAGAAAAAAGAAATGGGTCTTGACAAGACAAGACATATGAGGTAACCATGTAGAACAAAAATCCACTCCAAGGAGAGGAAAGATGAATCAAAATTATGAGTATTGTCGAAGGTCCATTTGCAACAAATTATGCATATTCCTTTCCAAAGAAAGAAATTCTAAGCAATCAAACTATTGAATTTCCACTCAAGTGGCTAAGTGAATGAAATAATTAGGATGTATGTGTTTCGAAGCTACCCATGTGTCTCAATGCCAAATTTTAACTAACTAAAACTAATCAATTGGATTAAGTGTCATGTAAGATTTAGAACAATGTCCATAGATATGTGAGGTTTTAACCAACATGAATCAACATGTGTCAAGATAGAAGTATGGTAAGACAAAGAAAGAAAACGAGGGCTAGAATGTACCCTCAAAACATCCAAAATAGGAGATGCAACTTAATGTGAGCTATCAATAAAGAGAAGATGTATTTCTTTGATGGTATCATCAATATCTAGAATGTGTGATTTAACAATCAAGAGATGTATGTCAAAGAAGTGGACATCTTGATGATCAAGAAGACTAGTGTGAACTTGTTTAAGAGAATCAATTGAAGCCCTTGGTGAAGAAAATTTGAACTCTATAGTGTTATTAGGAGGTGGAATTGTCATACACATCACGTGAATACAATGCTCATTCCATAATATGGCCACATCAAATGCATGTGGTGAACAAATAGTGAAGTTATAAGTGATATAGGTGGAGGAGAAAGAGTAGCAGGAGGTCTTTTTGTCACCTCAATGTTCATAATCTTCCCAATAACCAAGCTCCTCTTCTATAACATCATCATATATAGGGTTTTCAAAATCAAAAAGGGGTAGAAGATAATCCATAGTAGGAGCATATGAGAATGGAGGTTCATTGAGATCTCCATCATCACCATTGAAATAGATAAATCCTAGGACATAATCATTCATGTTATCCCATATTAGCTTCCAACAATAAGTACTTAATTTGCAAACAATCCCATAGATATGGGGAAATTTTTTAATCTATCAATAGTATTTTATGATTTCATCTCACTAGGACTTATAGTTCTTTCTATCCAAGATGATGATAGAAGGATGAATTGAAATACCCATTAGTGACTTAGATAATTTCCTCCATTTAGATCCCCCAAGAGATTTAGACCCTTTCTTTAGTTTGTGGAGTATAAGATGTTTGTGTAGATGCACCACCCAAGACAAGTATATGGAATGACACTTTATAATTAACACCACATATATTATCTCAATTAAGACACCTTTAGAGGGGTGGGGGGCCTAGCTTGATTGGCTAAAGCATCCTGTTGCAGGCAAAGAGGTCACGAGGTCTAGTCTCCCCCCAAACCCATGGTCCCGAAGGGTGTGTCGTGCCAGCGCCACTAGTCATGTGAAAAAAGTTTACCAAGCGCACTGCAGTTTATAGGGGGACATATACCTAATCGATTCCTGCAATCTAAAAAAAAATAACACTTTTAGAAATTACAATTTGTGGCACTGTATATATTAGTGTGTTTACAATACTTGATTTGTTTTTTAGATGGTCTACAATTTCACATATTTAAAAGTGCAATCTTAGTGCAAAACTAGAACAAACAAATGACACCATTTCATAATATATAGAAAATCCTGCACTTTCAAAAAATGGCTCATTGATTAGTGTCAAGATGAGAAAAATACTTGCATTTAAAGTTGCAAAAATAAAAATAAGAACTAAATTTTGAAGATACTATAATTTATGGACAAATCAATTGCCATTAGTAGAAACCAATTACATCACTACAAAGTACATGATTGTATAAGAAAATTATGGGCCTATGAAGTTGACCTTTTAGATTAAAAATTATGTTGGAGAGGGGGGCTATTGTTGATGGCAGGTAAATGGCCCATAAGTGGTAGATGGATGGCACCAAGTTAGTTGGCATGCCCCTAAAATTGCAACACTAAAAACTCGAGCATTGAAAAGAAAATAAATGAATAAAAGAAATAAACAATAGCCCCCATATTAAACAATTTAAATGTTATATTATTTTAAATACATATAATATAAAACTGATATAAAAATAAATATACACTATATTATATAAATATAGTATAAAATACATATAAATATAAAATATTATAAAATAAGTATAGGTCGTTAATAAACTGCATCGATTGATATACGTAATAAGAACAAACAAAGGCATTAGTCATACTACAACGATTGACTGAAGGTAATAATCAAAGACTTTAGGCAACGATCATTGGTAATGGTCAAAGGTAACCATGTGGGCATGGAGGGACACAATGGATGCAATAAAGCACCCTTTCATAACTAAAAGTCATGACCCTCCACCTTATAAGTTATAAAAGGGAATATCGATCCATATGTAAAGGGGAGAAGTGTATATAAATCAATCAAGGGATATACAACAAAAATGGGGAAAAAGAATATAAAATACATATCAACAGATTTAACTATGGAGGAAGAAATAAATAAGAAGTCTAGAACATATCTCTGAGTGCAACAACAAACATAATCAAATAAGTTCATATAAAATGATCATGGAAAGATTGATATATATATATATATATATATATAATGCAATAATGATGCTTTCAAAAATTATTAATCTTTATTTGTAAATATTTATTTGATTTAATCTATTTGTTTCCCTTTAAGCAATGTCATGTGAATATTCATAATAGAATCGAATCAACAAGAAGCATTATCTTCTGAATATTAAGTTAGAAAACATCTTTGGAAATACATTCACAATCTAGGCATCAAATATCACAGAATATCAGAAAGCAAGTAAGTGGATTTGAGTTGGTTATCTGCCACTTAAGGATAGAATCAATAACTATTGCAATTATTGTTTTGCATATATCCATCTTATGGGTTAATAACTAATGTGGTATGCTCTATCATGATTATCGTATGTAATTATATATTTTGTTATTTGTATTTATTTTATTCATCAAACAACCATGGGGAGGAGTGGGGCGGATACTAGTAGGTTGAGCAAATACTAGACGTCTTCCTAGGTACACCACTCCATGTTGGATGACTATGTGTGCCACTTGGAGCTAGGGGTGATATCCACCCTTGGGCTTAGGGATAGGATGTCTACAAGCCTCCTATGGTAGCCTTTTCCCCCAACCTCTACATGAAGTGGTTGTCGAGATGAGTTTGAGGGATCTCAATCATAAGAGGAATGGATAAGGCACCAAGGGTAGGGAATGCAGATACAAGTTGTCCACCAAGTATGCCACCCCATTTTGGATGACTATGTGTGTCACTTGAGGGCCAAGAGGGATGGTATATCCACTCTTGGGCTTGGTGTGGATAGCTTCAGATGGACCTATCATGCTCCTCATCCTAGTCCTATTATGATCCAACTTCTGATGTGCATTATGATATTGTGTGACTTATATTATTTGAAATAGTTAGATATTTACATGATTTAAATAGATAATAAAATTATTATATATGTTTGATATATGAATTATATTCCAATATTATCTAACATGATTGTGGACCTAAACCAAGATTTATTTGGCTTAAAGCATTTAATTGGTAAGTTGTAACCCTAACTACATTAACTTGTGTTTCTAGGGCAAGAATCAGGGTTATCCCAAAAAGAGGACATTACAATTGGTATCAAAGCATGATCCTGCCAGCTTGCAGGACATACCTACTTTAATCGCCATTCAATTAGAATTAACTATTCAGCCTTCTTAAGTAGGCCAATAATGCATTTCTATATGAGTGTGCCTTTCATGTGTATATTGGTGACTTATGTGTATTCATACTTTGTGACTTACGCATATTCATGTGAATACTTTGTGACTTGCATGTATTCATATGTATATTTTATGACTTGTGACTTCTAACATACATGTATTCAAGTGTATACTTTACAACTTACATGTATACTTTGTGACTTACATGTATTCCAATGTATACTTTGTGACTTATGTGTATTCATGTGAATACTTCATGACTTACGTGTATTTGAGTACATGCTTCTTATATTCACATGTATGCTTCCTGCTTTGTGTCTTACGTGTATTATGTGTATACTTCATGTATTATGTGAATCCACGTGTATGCTTCATGCTTCCTTAATTTAAATCATAATTTAAAGACCAATTTAATTAAATTTTCTTATAAGAATTATTTCCACCTTTTTATTAAATAAGGAAAATATTTGTAGAATAAATGTAAGTGTGGTACATGGTTAATGATACTAGTACTGTTTTATCAGAATGATATTAATGTCGTTAATAGATCAAACTAAATTTGTAATTTTAGTAATAATAAATGGTGAAATTGTGAGGGGCATTTCTAATGTGTTCAAGTGTATGCTTCATGCTTCCTATGTATACTTCATGTGTTCACATGTATGCTTCATGTTTCTTGTGTATACTTCATGTGTTCAAGTGTATTCACATGTATGCTTCATGCTTCCTATGTATACTTTACGTATTATGCGTATTCATGTGTATGCCTCATATTTCGTGTATTACGCATATCTATGTGTTTGCTTCATGACCAAATGTATTTTCAACAAGATTACTCCATGTGTATTTATGATTACCTTATTCTTAGAAATTATGAAAATATTAAAAATGTTGTCTATCGAAATGCTTTCTAGGTTGAGAAGCACTAACAAATTAACTTATCCAAAATTGAAGTACTATTAGTATCCAAATGCAATAATGAAGAGTTGTAACTATTGGAAAGGTGTGATTCTCTCAAACTTGTGACATGAAAGGGAGATCATTTCATTTGAGAAAGACATCCATAACATCGTTGAAGAATTCAATTAAGAATAGAACCTTAGGCAATGTTGCAAATAAATTAATTTAGGTTCTCAGGAATAGTGATGATATGAGAAAGGTTGTGACTCTTCATTGAATAGTTGTGACCCTTCGAATAGGAAAGACTATGACTCTTTTATAATGAAGGGCGGTGACTCCTACAAGAAATGGATATAAAGGAATAAATCTGTCCAAGGGTCTTCTTCTCCCAAATCCTATCCTTGATCAAAGTAACCCCATATTCAAGGACTTCGATATTAGGCACCTTAGATAAATTTGATACAAATCAAGTTACAATAAAATTGTTACACAAGTTTATGCTAAGCTACATTGTGGACCCATAACCCACAAATCCCAGGATCATTCCCACCTTTCAAACTTAGGAATAAATTGATCATATGAAATAAAACATGCTTTATTTAAGGGAAATCATACTCACATTTGATTGAGCAACCTGGGTAAGGGATACCTAGATCCTTCACTCAAATTGGCTTACACAAAGGATCCAATTATTCACAACACTCCCATAATCTATCATGATGAAGGATGCAAACATTTTTCTATCATTGATCTCAATAAAGGGTAATGAAGAATTTGCATCATAGCCTAGGATACTTGTAGCAATGAGATGAGAAAAAACTTGTCTTAAATAACAGATTGTGATGATTCCCAACTCTTGGTTTTGTTGTTGAGAGATATTGGGAAATGGTAGTACATAAGACAATAAATTGTCCTCATACTTTAGAAGATAGAACCAACCTTATTAATAGTATATTAACAATCACTCTCTAAAGACATAATGGCAGTAGTAAGTTGGACATAACCACGCTAATCATGACTAGGTATAGAATTTCACAACAAAAACTACAAGTTACATCATGAAAAGGGCAAAACAAATCTATAAGGTTGATTTTGGATATTGGTAAATTAGGGAGCATCCTAAATCATAATTGCTTGAAGACAGGCAATTTTGGGAAGGGCAGACTATCATGCCCTTGAAATTGCAACACTAAAAGCCCAAACATTGAAAATCAAATAAATAAAATAAATAAATAACAATATAAATATTATAAATATAAATGTAAATATCAAACAATTTAAATGTTATATTATTTTAAATACACATAATATAAAGTTGATATAAAAATAAATATACACTATATTATATAAATGTAGTATAAAATACATATAAATATAAAATATTATAAAATAAGTATAGGCAGTGAATAAACTGCAATGATTAATATAACTAATAAGAACAAACAAAGGCATCAACCATACTACAACGATTGAACAAAGGTTCTAATCAAATACTTTAGGCAACAATCATTGGTAATGGTCAAAGGTAGCCACGGGGGCATGGAGGGACAAGATGGATGCAATAAAGCATCCTGTCATAACTAAAAGTCATGACCCTCCACCTTATGACTTATAAAAGGGAAGATCGATCCATATGTAGAGGGGACAAGTGGATATAAATCAATCAAGGGATATACAACAGAAATGAGGGAAAATAATATAAAATACATATCAGCAGATTTAATCACGGAGGTAGAAATAAATAAGAAGTCTGGAACATATCTCTAAGTGTTGAAGCAACCATAATGATAAGTTCATAAAAAATGATCATGGGAAGATTGATACCTAATTAGAAATATATATATATATATATATATAATTTATGATTATGCAATAATGATGCTTTTAACAGTTATTAATCTTTATTCATAAATATTTATTTGATTTAATATATTTGTTTCTCTTTAAGTAATATCCTCTAAATATTCATAATAGAATTGAATCAGCAAGAAGCATTATCTTTTGAATATTAAGTCAGAAAGCATCTTTGGAAATACATTCACAATCCAGGCATCGAATATCACAGAATATTAGAAAGCAAGTAAGCAGATCTGAGTTGGTTATTTGCCACTTAAGGATAAAATCAATAACTATTGCAATTGTTGTTGTGAATATATTTGTCTTATGGGTTAATAATTTTTGTGGTATGCTCTATCATGATTATTGTATGTAATTATATCTTTTGTTATTTGTATTTATTTTACTCATCAAACAACTGTGGGAGGAGCAAGGGAGATACCAGTAGATTAAGAAAATATTAGACTTCTTCCTAGGTATGCCACTCCATGGTGGATGATTGTGCCCGAGGTGATCCCACAATACTGGTTTATAATTTTTGGCCAAACTGGACACTGAACTAATTTTTTCTAACTAAATCTTCACTTTTGAGCACCTATAGGGGCTAAACTGTGAGGAATTTGAAGATACAAACTAGTGATTTGTGACATATTTTCTATAGATTTTAAATATATTTTTTTCAAAATTTTTGGAATCAGATTGCACTTCTTTATCCATCTCCTTTGAAAACTAGTTTTTTTTAGTAAACACCATTTTTAAGGAGTGATGCTCACCGTATACAACATAACTTTTTTTCCATGAAGGATAAAATTCTAATTTTTTCGAATTTAGATTTGTAACTATGATATATAGCGCTTTCATTTGGTTTCATAGTGTTTTATTGAATATTTTTTCCTTAATCAATTTCAAAGTCAAACCAATTACAATTTATACATAGGTGGATTGTATACAACATAACCTTTTTTGTATGTATTGAAATTCAATTTTTTTTTTGATAATATGCTATTTTTCCACAAGTGTAGAACAAAGAGCTTGATTTTTGATGAAAAACCTACATTCACAAGAAATAAGAAATAAATATAATAATTAAATTAAATTTATTTAAAATTATACTTTTTGGGAAGCTTATAATAAGGACTACATACTTACAAAAAATAATTTTTAAATGAATTCATTTGATCCCCCAAAAGGTAAATCAAAAACGGTTTTTTATCAGCATTTTGATAGGTGTAAAGGAGACTCCGTTATAGGTATGGTTTAAAACTAATGTGGTTCTATCCAAGGGGGTTTGATAAAAAACTCTTCAATTGGAATCCTTTAAATGGAATTTTTCTTCAATTGGAATCCTTTAAATGGAATTTTTCAAGGCTCAAATCAAATGTTATATTTTATAAAAATATGTGATTTTAGCAAAAATCAAGATCTCCCAAAAATTGTAAACCAATATTGTGGGATCACCCTGCATGTGCCACTTGGAGCCAAGGGGGTGATATCCACCCTTGGGCTTAGGGAGAGGATGTCTACAAGCCTCCTATGGTATCCCTTTTCCCCAACCTATACATGGATTGGTTGTCGAGATGAATTTGTGATGCAGGAGCATTATGCTCCACCTCCCCTTTGGCTGGCGTTGTCCCCTCATCGACAAAACTTCAGCTTATTGGCAGGAGGTGTCTACCCGTTCCAGTGATTGAATGATGTTCTGTCTGCAAAGTGTTTGTTGGTGTGACTTAATGATTTTGGCGGGACTATGTTCCATGTCCTAGCAACGACCCGATGGTGAGAGTGTAATGAGTTCATCGGTGTGAGTGAACAGTTTTGGCAGGACACTAGTGTATCGGTAGGAGTCAAGTGGGAGTCCCTTCGACAACCCGATGGCTATGTTGTCGGTGGGTTTTTGGTTTTTTGGAACGCCACAACCTCCGACTAGAGGCTTTTGAGTTCTGACTTTCGGCGACACAGTGATAGAGGTTCTAGAGTTTGTGTGTTTGGTGATTTAGCGATGATGAGTAGGGAAGCATTGCCAGTGAGACAATGGAGTATCGTTGGGACATTGAGGAATGTATCTTCGACATGGCAATAAGAGGGTAGCCTACCAAGTGGGACCTAGTAATGATGACATGGGTGACAGTGGTGACGAAGCAGACGCATGGTGTAATGGGATTAGGTAATCCACATCCTTGTTGTGGAATTACGATGCATGACATGGAAATGAGGTGGATAGAGTGTAAGGTGAACATTGACGAGACTCCTTCGTATTGGTTGGAGGTGATTAGTGGTCTCACCGATAAGGCGATGGTGGACTCGATAACATGAGTGGTACGATTGGTGCTTTGGTTAATGATGGTGGATGATGAATGAGGTCACAACACTTGGCGAGGCAAGATTTGATGCCATTCCACATCGTTGTTGTGGAATCCATGTTCATTGGTCGATGAATGGAAGCTATTGATAGTGAAGTAACCACATGGTGGTACTATGACACAGGAGTGAAGAACGACAAGGCCAATGTGAAGGAGAAGGCTTGTTGATGACGACAAAGAGAAGATATATATATATGGTGCAGGGGCACCTAGGCCATGTTTTTGCATTAGGGGTCAAATAGTAGGTTTATAGGTGTTTTTGGGTCTTTGGAGTCAAATAAGGTCTTAATAGACCATTTGTGATGTAATGGAGTCATCTTTGGTATCATAATGCATACATTGTAAAAAGTTGCAAAATGATGTAAATGTTGTCATGCAAATTTGCAAAGTTGCTAAATTAGGAATACCGAGAGTCATAGAAGTTTAGAAGGCAGTTATAGTCGGTTTGGTGGTTGAATTTGAAGGAAGCAAGTTTAAAAAGGCCTCAAGAGGCTCGAGCAAGGTTGGAAAAGTTTGTATGGAAGATGAATCATCAATAAGACGTGGTTACTCTGCAATTTTTTTGTATTTTCTATTGTTGCAGGCTTGGTACAGCTCGTACAAGCTTTGTTTTGCTATGATGTGAATTGGAATTAGTAATAGGTTGTATCTACTTTCAATTACAATTGGTTTGGTGCAATAACATTGATTTTTGCGATTTCTAGAGTCCATTTTCAAGAACCTACCTTTGTAACAACAAAGTAAGGGTTTGGAAGCCTAAAATGTGATTTTTGGCCATTCCACCCATTGTCATTTTTTGTAACTTGGTGGAATGGCCTAATAGGGTGTTGGGATTGTGTTTATGGGATTTATTTGAATAGGGAGCTTGGTTTGTGAATTTTGAGGTAATGCCCTAGTTTTGAAAAGTGGGTATTTTGATGAAAATTGGAGGTTTAAGAAGGGTAATGAGTGAAATCTTTAGGGGCAGCAGTATTTCATGGACTTATAAGTTTGTGTAAACCATTTTAAGGTTGATTGAGGTTTTGGTTGGCCATGGGAAGGTTTGGAGTATGCTTTTTCAATAAACCCTTGCCAATTTGGTGTACAAGGAGGGTTTAGAGGTTAGGGGTCTTGGGAAGCGAGTCACTGAATAAAAGTGGTGGAAGTTGTGGTTTTGTTACCTAGTATATGCTTCCCAATTGAGTTTTGGGGTTTTTGAGTTGTTTCAAGAGTGGTTTCTTTGTTAATTTGGCCTAATTAGCCTTGTAGGATAGCGTTGTTGGAAGGTTTTGAAGGGGTTGGTTCAAAATGACCCATGGAGCTTTTGAGGTATGTTATAGTATGATTTGATGGATATATGAAATTATAAGGTGTTTGTTGGTTGTGAGGGTTTGGTGTGAGTTAGGTTCAATAATTTAGGTCTGTAAACCTATTAGAGAAGAAGAGGGTTTGTGTGAAGAAGTTCCCTTGTTAGGGTCTGGAGTTTCAAAACTTGTTGAATTCAGTTGGGTTTGTGTTGAATGATTTGGAAAACTCCATGTTTGACATCAATTGGTATCAGAGCTTAGGAAATAGATCATTGGAAGAGTTGAAGATTGGAGTTTGACAGTTGGGAGGTGAAAAAACAAGATGCATCCAAAAGATACCATGGAAAAAGAAATTAGAGAGTTTGGAGAAAGGTATGCTAAGCTGAAGGAGATGACAAAAAAGAGGAGCCTATTCAAGACAAAATGCAAATGCAAAAATAAGGTATGTAAAGTGGTAATAGATTCAGGTTCTATTGATAACATAGTTTCAAGTGAAATGGTTGACAAGTTGAATTTAGAAATTATTCCTCATGAAACTCCATATAAAGCATTTTGGTTGAATGAGGGTTACTCAGTTGTGGTTAATGAGCAAGATTTTGTTGAATTTAATATTGGTGGATATAAGGACAAGGTACTTTGTGATGTATTCCCTATGAGTTATGTTAGAAAACCAAGATCACCTGCATGCAAGATGGATACCTATCACATGCAAAAGATATGAAGAACCAAAAAGATGTTTTGTAAACCTCAAAGTGGAAAAATGCATTAAGAGAATCAATGATTACAAAAGAGATCAATCCTTATGAAGGAGATCAAGAAACCCTAAAAGGGAATCCCTAAATGAAACCCTAGTGTGCACACTTAATAATTAATAATTAATTAATTATTAATGTGCCTAAGTTTAGCTTAAGTAACAAAGAGGAATAAGTGACTTAATTAATTAATCAATATGATATAATTAATTAAGCATAATAACTTATTACTCTAACACCCCCCCTTAAGATGAACTTAGGAAGTAGCTAAAACACTAGAATAAGATGCATGTAAGCAAAGATGGGTCCCGACAACTAGGCCTGATCAGGTACCCATTTTACAAATGCAAGAATGGAGTAGAGAAGGAAAAACCCAGTGGGACAAAACCCCCCTACAATGTGATGTCATGCTGCAAAGAAGCACTGGAAGAACTCTGTAGAGTAACACTGGAACCGAAATCTGGCAAGCAAGGAAAGATATTTCTGTCTACTACTGAAACCAAATGAGAGTCACTGATTGACTCAAGGAATCATGAAAAAAGTGACAGCAGACCCGATGCCTCAGAACACTCGAAAACTCCAAACTGGAACAACCCTGGAATCTATGAAGCAGTAAACAATTATTGAATGATGTATTACTGAAAACGAAGTGGAAAGATGCAAGATGCACTCTCCCAACTATCAAAACATCCAAGTAATCACCAAACAACCCATCGGGCCAAATCTAGACTAAGTGATAAACCTGGGACAGATACAGAAAAAGTGCATGGACAGCAACTTAGAGCTCCTCAATACCTTTCCAACGCTTCAAACGAGGCAAAAAATGGAGATCGTGGCAAAAAGTTATGAGCTTGGAAGTCCAAAAACAACATCTGACTTCAAACAACAATAAATGAGGAAAACAGTAAAATAATGAAAAATAAATAGCACTACTGGAAAGTGCTCGGAACCAGCTTTCCGGTGATATCTCGTTTGCCCGATTTCGATACTGTATGCCCAAGTTATGACCAAAAGAAAAAAATAGCTTCTTTAGGGAAAACTGGAGTTAGGAGGGGGCATATGAGGGCTGTACAGACGCTGACGTTAGCGGTTCACGAGCATAAAATTGACGGCCATCTGGCCGTCGCCGCAAAAAATCAGCCCCCCTACAAAATGAAAAAAATTTGGGCCCCTGGTCCTGTGGGCGACCAGGGGTTGGCGGGCTGGTGCTGGGGGCGGATCCCCTGGTCCTCCATAGGACTTGTGCTGGGGGCTGAGAGCGGCAGGGGGCTGGGCGCATAGCGCTCGGTCCCCCATGTGACCGCTGCTTGTGCTGCTAGGGGCCCGCGGGGGCTGGCTCGGCCCAGCGGCGGGTTGGTGGCTGCTACCTGGTGGCCGCTGCTCTTGGTGGCCGCCAGGTGGTGCAGCGGTGGCCGCCTGCCTTCTGTGCAGGCGGCGCACAAAATATTTAAAAATTTCAATTTTTTAAATATATATTTTTGAAATTTTTCAAAAAAAGTGCCTCGATTTGCGTGCTGGGGAGGTCGTACGGCCCCCCAGACAAATTTTTTTTCCTCCCGGATCAACTGCACCAAAATGGATGATTTGACAGGCGTTTCTAGGGTTTTGGGACGCTGTAAACACGATGGCAACGTCCGTTTGAGCCCATAGTGTCCCGAAAAGACGACTACCCCCAGATCTTGCAGAAAAGATGCCTGTGGAAACCCTTGCACTTGAAACTCACAGAGAGGCCATATCTTCAAATCACGAACAAGCAGCTGCAGGTTTGCTCTGATACCATGTTAGAAAACCAAGATCCCCTGCATGCAAGATGGATACCTATCACATGCAAAAGATATGAAGAACCAAAAAGATGTTTTGTAAACCTCAAAGTGTAAAATGCATTAAGAGAATCAATGATTACAAAAGAGATCAATCCTTATGAAGGAGATCAAGAAACCCTAAAAGGGAAAGCCTAAATGAAACCCTAGTGTGCACACTTAATAATTAATAATTAATTAATTATTAATGTGCCTAAGTTTAGCTTAAGTAACAAAGAGGAATAAGTGACTTAATTAATTAATCAATATGATATAATTAATTAAGCATAATAACTTATTACTCTAACAAGTTATTGTCATTTTCTACTCATAAGGCCATGGTAGTTTGAGAGATATGCCATTTATGATGGGAGAGCCAATACTTATCAAATTGAGAAAAATGGAACCAAGTTTACACTAACACCACTACAGGAAGATGATAAGGCACAAGATAAGGCATAAATGATAGTAATGGTAGGAAATAAGGAATTCATAAAGCATGAGGAAGAAAAAGGCAAAGAAGGTGCAACCACTACAAGAGAAGAAGTTGTTGAGACAACAGGTGTAAAGAGTGATGCAAAGTTGAAGAGTAAAGAAGAAGATGATATGCTGATGTCCAAGACTGAAATGGAGAAGGCCAAGGATGAATTGACCTTGAAGGATCAAGAGAAGCCTAAAAATCATGATGAAGGCATGGCGAGGAAAAAGTTTGGTCCATTAAAAGTAGAAGAGGTTAAAAGGAAACCACATAATGTCAATACAGTGGATTGTAAGACTGAAAGGACAGTGCAAGAAGAGGTAGATAATCTGATGATAGAGACAAGAAAAGAGGGAGTGAAGAAGAGTAAGTTGAAAATGGAAATACAAGATAGGCTTGTAAAGCATGAAGAGATCATGGTGGGGGCAGTGTTGTGTCCCTTGAAGGTAGAAGAAGATGATGGGTAGTCAAGCACTGCCATGATAGAGGTAAAATGTAATCTGAATTTGAAAGGTAATGGTAATGGTTTGATGTCAATAACTAATAAAGAAAGGGTCAAAGGTGAATTGGTAGAGAAGAATCAAGGTTGGCATGATAATGGAATGACAAGGACGACACTTAGTCCTTTAGATTCAAGGAAAGTTAGTGAGTAGTTGAGGTCTGCAAATACAGTGATTTCTAAGTCTAAGAATGCAGTGATGGCAAAGGTAGAGATTCTAATGCAAGACAAGAAGATAGAAAGTGCAATGAGCCAAGGAAAGTGGCAAAGGTTAGTGAAAGAGTTTTTAGAGATTGAAGAGAAAAGGGAATTTGCAGTCACCCCAAGAGGTGAAGAGGTAAAGGTAATGAGTTTGGAAAAGGTCTCAATGATGGAAGGGACCAAAGATGTGAAGTTGGCAGTGATAGGCCAAGGGAAGACCAAGGAAAGGTTGATTGTGAAGACTCCAAGTGAGTTGGAGAAAAGAGATGGTGTTGTGGTAAGGAAAATGATTTGTCCTTTAGAGGAAAGAGAAGTTGGTAGGAAGTTGTATTCTGCAATGACAGTGGTTTTTAAATCTGGTTGCATGATGGTTCCAAGAGTAGAGGACCTAGAAGAGGTTGTGAAGACAAAGAGTGAAGTGGGTAGGTGTGTTTGGTAAGGATCATGGGGAAAATTCAAGTATGCAACAATGGTGATGAAAAAGAGAGTTCATGAAGCAGTGGCTCAGTGTTTGTTTGCAGGTGTAATGATAGGTATAACAACAAGTTTTGATGAGAGAATGGTTGAAGGACATGTAGCAACTTTGTATGCAACAAAGAAGCAATATCAAGTTGCTAGGCAAGGAAGAGTTGATGAGTTTGAGTTTGTTCCAAGGGTGAAGATGAAGACACCTCAATTTCAGATTGGAAGGGGTTTGATAATAGGTACAAGGGAAAATAAGACAATTTTCTCAGTTGAAGGAGCAAGCAAAGGTTATTCATCAAGTGTGAAGTAGCAAACTAAAGGAAAGAACCAGTCCAAGGATAGAGGCAATGCATGTTTTCTATATCCGGCTAAGTGGAAGGGATTCCTAGGTGAAAGAGCATTTGGAGATGAAGAAGACAAGTTGATCAAGCCAAGGAAATGGTGCAATACAGTCCTCATGGGACATGAGTTTTTTTTAGGCCGGTAGTATGGTGCAAGGGCACCTAGGCCATGTTTTTGCATTAGGGGTCAAATAGTAGGTTTATATGTTTTTTTGGGTCTTTGGAGTCAAATAAGGTCTTAATAGACCATTTGTGATGTAATGGAGTCATCTTTGGTGTCATAATGCATACATTGTAAAAAGTTGCAAAATGATGTAAATGTTGTCATGCAAATTTACAAAGTTGCAAAATTAGGAATACCAAGAGTCATAGAAGTTTAGAAGGTAGTTATAGTCGGTTTGGTGGTTGAATTTGAAAGAAAAAAGTTTTAAAATGCCTCAAGAGGCTCGAGCAAGGTTGGAAAAGTTTGTATGGAAGATGAATCATCAATAAGACGTGGTTACTCTACAATTTTTTTGTATTTTCTATTGTTGTAGGCTTGGTACAACCTGTACATGATTTGCTTTGCTATGATGTGAATTGGAATTAGTAATAGGTTGTATCTAATTTCAATTATATTTGGTTTGGTGCAATAACATTGAGTCTTGTGATTTCTAGAGTCCATTTTCAAGAACCTACCTATGTAACAACAAACTAAGGGTTTGGAAGCCTAAAATGTGATTTTTGGCCATTCCACCCATTGTCATTTTCTATAACTCGGTGGAATGGCCTAATAGGGTGTTGGGATTGTGTTTATGGGATTGGTTTGAGTAGGGAGCCTAGTGTTTGAATTTTGAGGTGATGCCCTAGTTCTGAGAAGTGGGTATTTTGATGAAAATTGGAGGTTTAAGAAGGGTAATGAGTGAAATCTTTGGGGATAGTAGTATTTCATGGACTTTTAAGTTTGTGCAAACCATTTTAAGGTTGATTGAGGTTTTTTTTGGCCGTGGGAAGGTCTATAGTATGATTTTTCAATAAACCCTTGCCAATTTGGTGTACAAGGAGGGTTTAGAAGTGTAGACACGCAAAATGTACAAGTTGACATTGCGCATCTAACTCTGATCTACTAACATCATTTCATCCTAAATCATTCCCTGACCTAACCATTTAATTGAATATCTTTATTTGATTAAATTCATTTGTTTTTTTCTCTTAATTAAACAAATCATGTGTTTAATTAAGTCTCTTAAATCATTCTCTATCCCTATTTTAATTAAATAATTAATTTTATTTAATTAAATCTCTAAAGTCTATCTATTAAATTGAATAAATTAAAATCTTATTTAATTTAATCTTACTTCAATCTCTTTAATTAAATAATCAAAACATGTTTATTTAATTAAACTCATTAAATCATTTCCTCTCTTGTTTGATTTAAATTAATCCAAAAATCTAAGTCAAAATAAGTCAACTCACCTAATAATCATTAAATTAACATAATAATCATTTATTTAATCTAACCTGAATTAAATACTAATCTCACCCACTTGCATTCTCTAGATATCTCCACTTGCACAAATAAATCAATTTATTGATTTATTAAATCTTCATTTTCCCTCAACAAAGCATCTTTTGGAGGAATATTCTTCTATTTCAAATTCAAAATTTGAATGACATGTCCTTCCAACATGTCATTTACTCTCTCTTACAAGTCCTTCCAACAAGGCATTTACTTCTTCTTACATGGCCTTGCCTTGGGCCAAGTGGCATTCAATGCAATTTTCTTTCCCCCTCTTACATGTCTTTTCTCAAAAATTCAAATTCAAAAAATGCATTTATTGGCACATTTGTCAAAACTTGCTCATTCCTCATCCAATCACATTTGGACAAGTGGCATTTTGCCATTGGCCAAATCTTTGTCCCACATTGCTCTATTTTGGCTTTGTTTCCATTTCAACATTCTATAAATAGAATGTTTCACCATGCATTTTATCATCCACAATTATGCAAAGTTATTATGCACAAATATCTCTCAAATTCCATCCATCTTCTTAACTAGTTTATTGCAGATTTTGGAGCTCATTGAGGGACTTATCAAGTGGATCAATCATCTTCAATCAACATTTTCATTCAAGGAGTTGGGAAAGGGCAAATCTCCACACACCTATTTGCACCAACTCCCCCATGGGATCAAGTGTTTGCATGCTAAATTAGGATTTCATATTTCCATTATGTTCTTCATTGTTTTCTTTGTTCTATTTCCTATTTTTAGCTTTGTGAATGGATTTCATGGGGAATCCTTGTTCATGCTTACAAAGTAACTCTCTAACATTGTTTGTTGTTGTGTTTTTGTAGGCACTTCGAATTAGGGGTTCACATATTGGCGCTAGAAGGAGGGCTGATCGATAGATTCTAACAAGTTTTTAAAATTTTTGCCGTTTTTTACAGTTCTGTTCATAAATCCGCATTTTAGCGCCCGTGATCACTGTTTTAGCGCCCTTAATCATTATTACAGCGCCCTTAATCACTGTTTTAGTGCTCTTAATCCTTTTTGCAGCGCTATTAATCCTTCCTGCAGCACCCTTGAGCATTCCTGCAGTGCCCTTAAGCATTCCTGCAGCGCCTATAATCATTCTTGCAGCGCCCATTATCATTTCTGCAGCGCCTATGATCACTGTTTTAACGCCTATGAGTTAGTTTTAAAATGACCATATCTTGGTCATACGAAGGTCTTTTTTGATGCTTTTTTTTTTGAAATAGGGTATAATTTCGTAAGCTATCCAATGGTGTAAGTGTTTCTTAACTATAAATTAGTTAAAATTTTCAAATTTTCATTTAAAGTAAGAACACATGATAACTTGGCTAAGTTTTAGGATATTTTGGTAAATGATTCATCTAACCCCTATATCCTTTTGTTTCTTTTGATCTCATCTAACATTTTGATCACTTTTGTAGGTTGGAAATCAAAATCAAAAGAAAGATGGAGCATGGAGATGATATTTTATCTAATCAAAGTGTTTTTTAACACTTAAGTGTTTGTTTAACACTTTTTCAAAGAATTTGTCATCCTTCTCCTTCTTAGGACACTAGTTTTCAATTGGGCTTAAAAAGAACCTTCTTTCATTTCTTGCAAAGGCTAAAATGAACTTTAGGATCACAACTTACAAGATTTGGTTTATTGGATTAACAATTGAACAAGGCAATTTCTCACACTTCATTTGGTGCGCAAAATGGAAATCATCTGACTGCTTTAAGGGTTAAAAGAACAGAGTGTAGCTTTGTTTTTGTTTGAAGGCTTAAAGCAGACTACAATACATCGAGGGAAAAGGGTATCGCTTCTCTCGGCGCTTTATAGCGATCTTGAGAATCAAAGGTCTTTTCCATGACTTTCGTTTGAGATAAAGCAATCCACACCTCCACACTTCGATTTGGGCTTAAGTCAAACAAACTATTGTGCTGAGTGTGGTGAGGGACTTTGTTCGATACATTCCCTCATATTTGCCCTACAAAGGATTGATCCCGATTCACGATATTTGGTAGCTTCATTAGAAAGCACTACTGTTTATGTAGAGGCCAGCGGGAAAAAGTAATCACCCAGTAGGGAGCCCAGCTCAGCAGGTAACACTCTAAAACCAAGAGTATTTTCCGGCCGGGATATAAAATGTGGATATTGGAAGCGCCAATATCCGCGGTGAAACTCCGACAAAGATGGATCCGAAGGGGACTCTTGCCATGTTGAAAATTCGCTTCCTACGAGCGGAAAGTCCTTACTAGAACCCATGCTAGAATTTTCCAAAATCCTTTATCTATTTGTTGAATTTTTAGAGCGGTCGTTCGAAGCCACTACCTCTTCTGATCTTCTGGCTGAGAGATTGGAAAGCATGCCATGGGAGTTTCATGGAGGTGGTGATGCTTAGGCGCCCGATTGATGTTAATGAGCGTGGAGAGAACCCGATTAGGGTCAAGCATCTAACCATCCGTAGAGATAAGCATGGTGGACTTTTCAAGTGGGAATCCAACAAATATTGTCTTACACATCCATAGGATTGTACATGCTTTTAGGTTACAAAAACACATGCTTGTTCGTAAACATTGGAAAACAAACACTTAAACATGATCATGCAAATTTCAAACCCCTTTTGATAGAGCAAATACCTTTTGACAAATTTAAGTGTTGTTGCTTTCCCTTGGGATTATGTCCTTAGAAGTTTCTTAGCACTTGAATTTATATCGTCATTTGCTCTAACTAGGGTTAACCTAGGAAATCCCTTTGCCTCAATTTCTTGGAATTCCCACACAACACTTTGTGGGAAGAAAGGAATTTTGACATAGGACATCTTTAGTTTGAAACATAATCAAGAAAGTGTATTTGGTAAAAAGAAGTCATTAAAAGCAAAGATAAGCAATTGAGCCCCACACATGTCTTTTCAATGATTTCTCACAAGATCAAGATACAAAAACCCAAGAAAAGGAAACTTAGCCCAAAACAACATCAACAAAGACTCAAAAGGTTATATGATTTTAGAGAAAAGTTGGCTAATTTCTATCGACATGCTTCAAGAGACAACCCCACTTTATATTCATTTTACTACACACAAAATCCAAGATTGTTTCAAGGGATTGGATACCTTGCTTAGGGCATAACATGTTCTTCAATACCTTGGTCTTGTTAAACAAAAGTCTAAACTAGGGTCATTCTAAGATCAAAAAAAACATTCATCCATCAAAAACATCATCAACCATAAACATCTCACCAACATTTTGAGAAAATCTTGACACAACTATGCTAGGCTCCTTTGGTAGACATCAAAACTTTTCAAACATGAGACTTTGAATTCTTCAAACATCAACATCAAACTTGTTTGACTCAAGTGTGTGTGAATGAATCCTTTTGCACATGCTTAGTTGAATTATCACTTTGTTCAAATTAATGGTGGATAGATGCATCCTTCTCCCATCACTAATTTGGATTATCTTTTGGTTAGCTTGTGAGTAGACACATCCTATTCTCACTTCTAAATCAAATTATCCTTTATGAGCATTAGTTATCTTTTTTAGATCATCATCCAAACATCTTGGGGATATCTCTTGCTCAAACATCAACATTCAAAAGACAGAATTCAAAGTCTAAACATCAATCAAAGCAAACCCAAAGTACCTAGCATCACATCAAGATTTTCAATACAAATTCAAAACTTCCATTCTCACCCATATATCATACACCTTTCATCTTCACATCTTTGATCTTTTACGCATCCTAGTTTGCTCTTTTATGGTTCAAACAAGATCACAACACAAGAGGAACATGGAGTTAAATCAAGAAACATCAACCACAAGTGATCTAAGCCAAAACATTCCAGAAATCCAAAACACACCACTTCCAGACCCCACTATCACTACACACGATCCACAAAAAGAGGTCTTGGTGGAAGACATCACACCAACAGAATTAAGTGAGGAAGAAGTTCTTGAGATGCTCAAACAACCAAAACTGCAAAAGTTTCTTCGCGCAATGGCTAAAATAAATCCATCAATTCTCAACACTATTGAGGATGAGCTTCTTGTACCAAATGACCAAAACACCCTTCCGCAATCAACCACTTCCATTACCACCATAGAACCTACTATCAATGAGGATGATACCCTCTTCAACACGCATCAAAACCCACTTT
>VDFB02085570.1:0-10336 GCA_007258455.2 Sequoia sempervirens
AGAAGATTGTATCGGATGAAAGGAAAGATTTTGGATAGACTGTCAAAATTTATATAGAATTATAATGATATATATATAATTTTACTTACACTAAGGTATATCATAATGTTTTAAGGGTACCTTTGAATAGATAACCGTCATTAAAAAATTTGTTGACAGGCAAGGTCAACCGTCAAATTTAATCCCTGGATTTCGTGCTCTGGCGGCGACAGAAATGGAAGGGAACAATTTGGGGGAACTCATTACCAGTTCTGTGTGGCAGCTGGGAACTAATTACCGTATTTATGAGGCCCAAAATATCCTGAAGAGTACGATGTGCTTGAGATTCTCTACTTGAAATGCATTGCCTTTTCAGATTGACGATTCAGGCCATTTCAATCGTTGGCCAGCTACTGTGGAGAGAGATCAACCATGGATTTACAAATTTAGGTTGGTCTCTCTCAAATTGGATACGTACTTCTTCAACGTAGGGAAATATTCCTAAGAAACTAATATTTAGTTTTAATAAAACTTACTTTTATGATGTTAGTCATATGCTAAAGACTTTTCTTAATGTTATTTAGGTTGATTAAATCAAATGTACACACAACATCTTTTCTTTTTACTTGATTTTTCTCTAAGTGTTTATGTTACTCTTTATTACCCTTGCACACCTTATCCTTATTTTTTCATCTTTGCCACATTTTTTTCTTCTATTTTTTCCTTATTTCTTTTGTAATTATTATGCATCCATGCTTGATTTTATCATGATATTTTTCTTTTTCTTTTTTGTCTATATAGCCATGATCCTATCCCTTGAAATACCTATATTCTACTTTGATTACTTGTTGCTTATACTTATGATTTTTTACCATGCTTAGATCACATGTATATGCCATATTACTATATTTTAGTTAATAGCCTTATCAATTTACTTCATTCCTAGATTACCCTTATGTGCACACGACTATTTTTTATAACTTGTGTAGCCATATCGTGTCTCTAGTGCCATGTCATCCTATTATATTGTGAGGCATCATTCTTCCTCCATATTCACTCATCTTATTCTATCACGCTTCTAGAGACACCCTTTTAGATTGGGGGCATCTGATTTTATCCATTGTGTTGTCCCTCTCTTATAACATGCTAATCATATTACATTGGATTAAATTTGGCTTTCTCCATACCATCTTGTGTCTACATGCTTAATTATGCTCCTAGAGCTACCTTTACCACATTGGGGGCATCGTGCATTTCTTATCCTATCATATGTGCTCACATGCACTACCATGTTGTAAGAGCCACATTGGGGAAACCACGCCTCCTCATGCCACTTATATTGCACCTCTAAGGCCATTTTCCCCTTACCATTAAATCTCATACTAGGGTTAATATTATATACCTAAATTTTTATCTCTAGTCCATGTGCTTCAACACCTATCTTTATATATGTCTTATTGACTTGTTAAATGTTGTATCTATGATAATGATTTACTTGGCATGCGCTATATGATTAGCATACATTTACATTTTATGTGTTATTCTCCTCTCCTTTAATTCCTTTCATTCAACAAATGTAAACAATTTAAGGGGGTACATCTTGTCTTTAACTCTCCTTATCAAGTTTGCAATTAATAGATATAGTTACAAGAAAACAAAGATTCATTAATATATCTAAATAGAGCTTTAGAACATGACATGGAAATGCCTAATATGACATAGTTTGATCATATAATGTGGTAGCACCCAATATCTCACACCACTCTTTATACAATAAAATTTTCCTAACCTTATTCCTATTTTTTTATTTTCTAATATAACCAAGAAATTTTATGACCTTTTCTTATTCTATTTTTGAGAAACACACAAATCATTGCATATTTTTTCTTTGTTTTGTAGGATTCTAAAGAGCATGAATGCCAAATATGAACACTCATGAAGATATATAGTTGGGCTCATTTCTATATATGGACCGTAGTATCTTTTGTATGATTGAGTACATTTACAACTTAATGCATGTTTATGCATTCTCTTCAAAAACACAATCATGAGGATTTTGATGTACCTTAAAATGGAGGCAAAATATATTGGTGAAATTAGCACACCTATGCCAAATTCCATTTAGTAGTAGGTTCATTTTGAGAGCATCTTTGTAAAATTATATAGTGACATGTGACACACTTATATTCTAATTTTAACTACTTCCATGAATCCTATCCATCCTCATTCACTCCTTGCACACATTTCAACACATTTGACTATATTCTTGCCATACTTGAACTTATTTGCATACATACCTTATTAATAGCTTAGATTTTAATAAATTCATCCTCTACCTCAATATAATCATTTGTGGCACGCAAGATCAATCTTGCATGACATAAATCTTATCCAAAAATGTTTTTTTTTAAATTCAAATGATTGATACATGTATTTTCATATTTTTTGGAACTTACATGATATGCACTTGTGCAATGAGTTATTAAATGCCTTTGTATTTAAAGACATTCATTTGAGCCTTAAAATATCATCTACAAATAATCATTCTTTGATCAATCATTCACAATAATAAGGAGTAGTTTTAGGAATATTGGAATTGAAGATTTAAAGGATCAATATTTTGAAGCATAATCAACTTCTAAATCACTTTCCTATTATCTATCGATCTTTGTTCTGAATATAATATAAATTTAATTAAGAGGGTTGACTTAAGAGAACTTGAACCTTGTGATCAAGTGATCTCCCCAAAGTTGTTTTAAAATATTACCAATCCTTAATAATCAATAAGGATTAGAGAATTTAGAGAATAGAAGAAATGCATAATTTGTGAGATTAGACCTCTACACATTAAGGGTATGATCCTCATGGCATATAGTTGATTCATAGCTTTGGAAACAATCCTATGATAATTAGAATTCCACACAAAATTTTAGACAATGAAAATATCTAAATTACTAAGTGGAATCATTGCTACATCAAATTTTATCATACCCAACTATCATCAACTCATTTAAATTAATTGTATTGAGTATATGCATTTTATTTTATTAACTTAAATAACATTAAGAAAACTATATGTGTGTGGGTGTGTTTTATGATTAGATAAAAATATTTAATATATGGCTATCATCATTAAAAAGTAAGTTTTTATTGAGAGAAATCTTGAACAAGATTATTTTATATGCATTATTACCTAACATGTACCCTAAGATCATAAATATTGTGAAGCTTTGATTTTATTTTTCTAGTTATTAAGAAAAATATTGAATACAATTATTTTATATGGGTTATTACCTAACATGTACCCTAAGATAATAAATATTGTGAAGCTTTAATTTTATTTTTTTAGTTATTATGACAAATCTTGAATAAGATTATTTTATATGCATTATTACCTAACAAGTAATCTAGGGTCATAAATATTGTGAAGCTTTGATTTTATTTTTCTATTTATTATGTTGAGTGTAATTATGGTTGCAACAAGAGATGTAATGTAAATAAACTTGAATAAATGTATCTCTTCAAATAAAAATAAAGTAAACATTCAAATAAATATAATAATTCAAGATTGCTATCTCTAGATGTATTTAAGATATATATACTAGTTTAGTCTTTTTGATATTTAAAATAGTTTAATTTGCATTGTAAAGTAGAATTTTGTTGAAAATTATTCTAATTTATAAAGAGAATATAAATATATTCAGACCTATTAAAGATTTAAAATGTTTTAACATTAAATAAATTATAATAAATTAAAATTATCTTTTTATAAAATTTCAATATTTTAAAAATAAATATTAATTTTAAAAAATATCAACACAATTAAAATATGTTAACAAAAAAATAATTTAAAATACAAACAATAATACACCCATGCACATGAACTATTTGTTATGTAATTTTCTATAGCTAACATATTTTCTTATAAAGAACTTGTAAACAAATAATTGAATGCATTCAATTATTAATTTATAAAAATTAAATTTATATTATTATCCAAAAAATTAATATTCTTTCATATGAAAAGTTTTATAATTTAAAGATTTACCTAAAATCTCATACATAAAATTTAAGTTCTATTTTAAAAATGTAAACATTTTTGTCATCAAATTTCTTCATTTATTATTTATTCAAATTAAAATTTTAGAAATTAAAATATATTTTTATCAAAATGTATAACATTAATTTATATTAAAGATATCAATATTTGAATATTCAAATTAAATTAATGGAACAAATTAGAAGATTTTAATATTAAATATTTTAATATTTTAATTTTTAATAATTAGGCTCTTCCAAGCCCGGTCTCGTCTGCCTGTTCAGGGCTTCACCCAAATTCGGGCTTCCTAAAATTGTAAAAATAAATGAATTTGCTCTTAATCTCTGCAGGGCTGACTGGCTTATCACACAAATGAAGCTACTACTCTCATTCATTTTAAGTCATTTTAGAGTAGAACTGAGCTATTGCAGTCATGGCTCTACCAAATATACCCCTGTGGATGCAAAATCAAAACCCTTGAAGATTCTTTCTATGAGATCCAGGGATTGTGGTGCCAATTTTAAATATTCTCAAACTATTTTAGGATTCAAGTGCACTTCCATTGCAAAAATTATTTTCTACAATCTCAAGCGGTAAGGAAATCTGAGCTCTCTAGAATTTAAGGTTTCCATCAAATTCACTTCCAAGGCTACAAATTTGCAAAACCTTTGAAGATTTTTTCTAAGAAGTGAGATCTAAGCCTTGGAAAGTTCAATCAAATATTTCAAATTAATTGGATTTGTTTTGTGTAATTTATTGCAAAATTATTTTCCCACACCATGGCAAGGAAATTGGAATTATTATGAAGCTACAATAAATACTTCAAATTATTTGGATTTGTTTTGTGAAAAAAATTGCACAATGGCAAGGGCTTAACAAGAGGCAAGAGAAGAAACCTTGTCACGCTTGGAAAATCTTGAAACAAGGATGATACATTAATTGAGGTGGGTTCCATAGATATTGAATCTATAAGGTAAGAAAACACCAAGATCATGGGTGTTATTTTGACATCGAGGGTGGAGATGTTAAAGCATTAGTGAAAATAATTGAATGTAGAAGAGAATTGGTTGGTTGGTTAGCTAAATTAGCTCATAATGGAAAGTTCTATACTTGAATGATGCATCATTCTAGTGTGCCCTTTCAACTTTGAAATGCACAAGAGGAAAGTTAGTTATAAAACTTAAAGCAATCTAAGGATTGAGAATAAGTTTATATCATATGGTTGGCCTATAGTTTCAAAGGGCGACTTTCATTTTTCAGAATTCATCAACATTGGTATGTAGACCTTGCATACATGGGGCACTTTTTACCCCATATCCTAATCCATTCATTTTTGTGTACCAATGGATCGAGTGCCCCATATCTCTAAATCCACTATGGGGAGGGGGTGGGCAAGCCTTGTCCAACATCAAGCACTCAAAGTAGGTGTCGACTCATTTTTAACACTTGATTCTATAAAAATTTACTATCAAAGTGATCTCCTAGACTCTTTTTTTGAATCAACCTACTCAAAATAAACTCTTTCAAACTCCCTTATTTCATTTCTTACACTCACTATAGCCTAATTGAATAAGCCTCAACAAAAAGAGCTCCTAAACAACTTGATTTAGTTGACTCCCCCATTTATTCCATAGCACCCCTCACACATACATCTTATGAATCCAAGGCTAGATCTAACCAAATCCTTCCTTGTGAATCCAAGGTTAGATCTGGCTAGGTCCTTTCTTCCAAGCCATCTTTTTGTGCATACCCTACTCAACACCTTATTTTAATGGCTAATTTTTGTATTGCCTATTTAAACTATAGTCGAGGATTGGGGGTAGCTGGGGGGACTTAGGGCGATTGGTGGGAGAAACATTTCAAGAAAAAGGAAATATTGAAATTATGAGTGAGTGAAATGGTGGATCTTATGCAAAAAATTATCATGATTGGAACAATCCAAACTATATATAATTCACAAGAGGTTCAAGTCAACTCAAGCCAACCTGCTTCAAATTGCTATACTCCATCTCATCTACCTAAATTGTTATCTTTGGGTAGGATAAATTTTTCCTTTCCTAGCTTTGTAGGTCCAACCAATACCCCCTAGGGGGACATATCATCCATTTTATAAAACAAATAATTTTCATTTCTTTCTATAATTAGGTATGAGTAGGACATAGAAATGGAATTTCTAGTTTAGATCAATCGAGTGCCAATTGTGGAAGTCTTCAACAACAACCTTGTTGAGACTTAAATATGTAGGGACTTTGTTGCTCAAGTCCCTTTGTTTCCATGTATTTCCTTGGCCTTTTCAACCCATCTATTAATAAATGATCTGAGAAAATCTACATGGGTTTTTTGTGCCTGGATATGCCTCTAATGTAGATGGTTTTCCTTTCCCTATGCTTAAGTTAGTTCACCAAAATCAAAATTCAAAAAATTGCCTAAGTTAGGGAAGTGGTTGAAACTTTTAGTTAATGAAGGAAAGCAAGCAGAGGTTCCATAGGAACTAGGAACCATTGGTTCCTAGTTCCCATGAAACCCTTGACAAAGAAGAAGAAATGTGTCAAGTGGTCGGAGGTTCCTTAGGAACCATTAGTTCTTAGTTCCTAGTCCCAACCGAGGCTCTCATAGAGAGTAAGGAAGAAAGTAAAGGATTGAAGGAATGAGAGGTTAAGGCCAAGGTAAGTAAAGATAGAGTTGGTGGGTGTTTGAGGTCTTGTGTGTGCACACAAAGGTTTCTTTCCGCAAAGGATCAAAATGAAGGAAAAAATTGTATGCATCCTTTCCACTCACTCCACCTACTCACAGTAATGGCTATGTTCCACATAACTTCTAGAAATAAGTGTTATCATCCTCCTTCCATTTGCAACATCCATTTTGTACGGTATTGATCCTGGACCATACATTTTTAATATGTGAACATTAGGGTTACACCTTGTTGTTATAACACGATTTTTTATCATTTTTTAGAGGAGGTCGGTCTTGTGATGGTCTTTAGACTCCAAGTAAGTTGCAAGGTAGCCACCGATGCCAAGTCTTACCCATTTCTTGGATTGCAAATTTGTGGAAACAAGAATATTTAGCAAACAAAAGTGAATTATGTGTCAGAGTATCTTCAAAGCAGTATGCATATCTTTTGGAAAGTTTGTAGTCATAGCTAGGGATATTCCTTTTCCACATTTGTTGACATGAGTGTAATGGTGGATGAGATGAGTGTAACAACATTTGAAACTATTGCAAGCTTTGTAATAATCTCTTTATATTGCACATGAATCTATGCAACTCTATTTTGGGTAACTAAGTATGCTTTGTTATTCTAATTTCACATCTTGGGTTTAGGCCTACTGTTCTTGTCTTTGTTAAGTTTTCTATTCAATGTGTTGTGACTTTGTTTCCCAATAGATAGGTGCTAGTCTAGAACCATTTACCAATCTCACATCCATCAAATGAAGAATTAATTAGTAGTTATTTATTGAGTCCTTTTGTGCATTCATAACCTTGTAATATAACCAAGGTATATCATTAAGAAAGCTAAAAAATGAGTCAACTTCATGAAGTTTATGCTTGCATGATATTATTAGCTATAGAGGGGTTTTACACAACCAATTTTCTAAACCTAGTGACAATATTTGAGGTTAATATTGCAATTAGGTTTGGTTATAGTAATTTGATAATTGTACATTTTTCTCTTGCTCGTCTAAGTTGAGCTCGAGTGTATGAGAGAAAACCCACTCTCTTAGATTTAGCTTAGAATCCTTCATGATTTATAGATGAATTGATTTCACTCACTTGTTGACAACCTTGGCCCTATGAGTGGAGTTTAGTTCTAGGAGATGGAGCGATGATTTTGAGACCTAACACACCTAGGGCCAATTCTTTTTGAAATAGAGTTGACATGAATGAAGGAAGGTGCTAATGAATTCCCTAAGGGTTAGAATGAAAAGAGGACCATTTCCCATTCCTATGGCCTCAACATGTTTATGTTACATAATTTGACTACACATGATATTTCTTTCTTGATACTTTATCCTCTATCTCAAACTCCTTTAGTGGGGTTCTCCAACTATAGAAATTTGGGGGGTCGCCACTTTTGATTAGACTCACTCCCTACTGAAGCATAGGATTCATAGAAACTTCAAAAGATGAATGGGGTTAGAAAGTTTTTCATTGATGTGGACGATGCAATAGCATCAATTAGAGTGGAACTCGAAATGGGACGACCAAATGATTGTTTATCCATTGATGGATTTCGTGCCACGGGATTTTTCATGGATGAATATGTATTAGTTTTACAATCTTAGATTCACCTATATATATGTTTTTGGTTTCAATTTATGAGTTTAGATGTGATTTATATGGCGAGAGCATTTGTTTTGAGCCCAATATATAAGGCATATGTTTTCAACTTGTGTGGAATGTATGATCTATTTTTTATGTTTTAATGAAAAGCATGATTATGGTCTTTGATCTCCCAATCACACCCATGGGAGGTATCTTCTAGGTACTTTCCAAGAGCTAGACCAAATTTTAGGACTTAAATAATGCACAATTTTCCCTTTTGGGCATTCAAATATTCACATGAATATTCAAGACTATTAGGGCATACATGTTAGGTAGGAGTGGACCCCATTTCCCACTCACCACTCATCCATATTCCATAATTCACTTAAGTGAACCTCATAAAGTGACTTAGTAGAGCATGGTTCCACCGTGGCAACAAGTTTTTGTCACTTGAACTCTTCCAATGCTTCCTCGTGCATGGCTATGATAGGCCACTTAGAGTTTAAACCCTTTTGTTGTGAAAAAGTGATTCTCTTGTGAGTACTATGAAATCTAAGGGAGTGTTAGGTTTGACTCATATCTTGGGGTGGATTATTTCCAAAATAAATTTATGGTTAGACACTCAATTCCAAAAATGGATGTGCAAAATTTTGATGGAAAGGATCCAACCAATTAGCTCTACCAAATGGAGTAATTATTTGATATTCATCATGTTCTATGCCAACAAAAGATTGAAATGGCATACTTGTACTTTGAACCAAACCAATTCATTTGGTATCATTGGTTATGTGAAGAGAAGAAAAAGAAGGGATTTGTTGTGACATGGTCTCTTTCTCAAGAGGAATTCACCACATACTATGATGATAATCTTATGGATGGCTACATTAGCCTAGTCAAGGACTACACTCAACAAATCCAAACTATGTCTTTAAGACGAAGCATGTTATAGAGAAAATTATGTGGGAATTATTTTAGGGGGTTTAAAGGACTATGAGGTATGCATGTTCAATCCAACTTCTATGCCCAAAACAATGATTATGGCAAGCTAGGTAGAAGGAAAAAAATTGGCTAACAAAAGCGAGGAACTTCGTAGCAACAAAGATTAGAGGACTTGTCATCATCATTTCTTCAACCTATGAGACTAATGCTTCAATAAATTGAAGAAAAATTGGGACAAAGGGTTATGTTTCACTTATGATGGAACTTTTTTTAAGGTACTCATGACAAAGAAAATGAAGAAGAGCTAGTAGTGGTTATGGAAGGCTTAGAATATGTCCAATCAACTACCTCATGCCATGCAATGTTAGGTATTATTACCCTACAAACCCTTATGATATTGGGTTTCCTTAACAATAAAAGGCAATAGTTTTGAGTCAATTGGGTTTCCTTAACAACAAAATGTAAGAATATTGATTGACTTAGGCAATATTCATAACTTCATCAACAATAAGTCTGCAATACAATTGAATTGTTTCATTTACCCAACCCTAGAATTTCATGATATGATTGTACATGATGTTCTAGTTAGTTGTTTGGGGGAATATCATAGTATTGAGCTCACCATGGGAAACTACAGTCTTGATTGTCCTATGCTTGATATCCCAATGGTTGGAGTAGACATTGCTTTGGGAGTTCAATGGCTCACTACCTTAGGAACAATTGAGATGAACTTTCGAGAGTTGTTCATGTGTTTTCACTTAGAGGCTAAAATATTTGAACCATTGCATGCAAAGTATCCACAAATGGTAAGCTTAGGGGGTAGATAGGGGTGTGGCTCAATTATTATCTTGGAAGTGCAACAATCAAAGATACCTACATCCCCAAATATATAAGCTATTTTGAGGGATAGGCCAAAATAATTTCCTTTCTAAAGAGATCCAAATCAGAGCATTCAATTAGTGCTAGGGTACCATCTACCATCCTTAACCTCTTTTTTGAAGGGACACCAAAAGGTTAGAGAAAGGAAGAATACATTCAACATTGGCAAGCGACACCCTCTAGTCTCAAGGAGAACAAGGAAAAATCACATAATAGAATGAAGAGGTAATTGGA
>VDFB02085572.1:0-22339 GCA_007258455.2 Sequoia sempervirens
AAGGGGCAATGTTTTTGCAAGCCGTGGATTGTGAGGGGCAAGTAAAAGATGGACAATTTATTGCTAATATTCTCATTGCAGCCATTGAGCAAGTGGGACCCAGCAATGTTGTTCAAGTTGTAATGGACAACGCCAAGAATTGTAGAGTTGTAGGGTTGTTGGTTGAGGAAAGATATTCACATATCTTTTGGACACTTTGTGTGGTCCATTCACTCAATCGTATGCTGCAAAAGATTGTGAAAAAAATTGCATGGATCAAAGAATTGTATGCTAAGGCTGAGGACATTCAAATGTTTGTCACCAACCACCACTTGTCTCAAGGGATCTTTAGATCATTTTCAAAATTGGAGCTATTGAAGGTAAGTGAAGTAACATTTACAATTTTTTAATTTTCATAATTTGATTGTGCATTCTAATTTAAATTCTTCTTTAAAGTTTATTTTTAAATTTTAATTATTTTTTTTAATTTGCAATAGGTTGCAGAGACCCGCTTTGCCTCTAACACAATCGTCTTGAGACGACTTGTGAAAGTTAGACAGGCACTTTCTAGCATGGTGATTAGCAACAATTGGTCTATATGGAGGCAAAGCAACACTGAAAGAGCAACAAAAATTAAGAGCATGATATTAGATGACTCATGGTGGGATCGTGTGGAGTATCTCCTTAGCTTCACTGAGCCCATTTTGAGTATGATTCGCTATACTGACATGGACAAGCCATGCATTGGAGAGATATATGATGGTATAGACTCAATGCTTGAGAAGATCAAGTGCACCATCAATGCAAGAGAGCAAGACCCTGAAGAGACTTTCTTCAAACAAGTGCAAACAATTGTTGAAGAAAGATGGAACAAAGTGACAACTCCATTACACCTTTTAGCCTTTGCATTGACTCCAAAATACTACAGTAGTCAAATTCTTTCAGTGCCAGGAAGGCTTCCTCTATATAGAGATTTTGAAGTGGCTGAAGGGTACAAGGCAGCATTTGTGAGACTCTTCCCTGATCAAGATTTGCAAAGTGTAGTCACAAATGAGTTCATTGATTTTGTGCACTCAAATGGTCTAGGTGTTGATGCTCTTCGTGATAGGTTCTTAAAGGATGCTCATAGTTGGTGGTACTTCCATGGACAATACTTCCAACATTTGCAGCCCCTTGCAATCAAAGTTTTATCACAAGTTTAGTAAATTTTCATATTTTAATTTTAGAAGTTTCATAATTTCATTTATAATTTATAATTTTATAATTGTTTACTTTGTCTTTATAGGTTGCTAGTTCATCTGCATCTGAGAGGAATTGGAGCACATATTCTTTCATCCACTCAATAAAGCGCAATAAATTGCTCTCAAAAAGAACGGAGGACTTAGTATATGTGCATTCCAACTTGCGTCTCCTTTCACACAAACAACGTGACTACAAGGAAGGGGAGACGAAGTTGTGGGATATAGAGCCAAAGGATACTGACTCGGATGCTTCCACTTCCCACCATATTGCATATGAGGAGTCTGATATCCAACAGCAGCATGGGCACAGTACTAGTGCTAGTGACAGTGCCATTGGCACTACTTGTGATTCATCTAGTCTTCCTACTTCATCTAATGTCAATGTTGACATTGATATGGATGATTTAGAGAATCCATTTGATGATTAAAACTTCAAAAGTGTTGTAATATTGAACTTGAAGTTTGAACGATGAATATTTATCATGCATGTTTTAAATGATATTCAAGTTTATGGTGGTTTTGTTGTTTATATGATGTTATGTGATATTCTAATCCTAATTCATGCTTCTAGGCTGCATATATATATATATATATGTTTTTTGTACTAACGAACCCAAAACAAACCGAACCCACCCCCCAAAAAACTTAGCCGAACCGGCAAACTGAACCCAAACCAGTACCGGAACCGGCAACTTAGGAAAAAATTATTGTTATTTGTTCTATAATGGCCTATTTATCTGGGACATTCATGGGCATGTAACCAGTAAGTCATTCTTAGCTCTAACATCTAATAATATGATTTTATTCAGGCTTGGTTTATGAGACACACTACCAACTGACTTATATGCCTGGCATCAGTGCCTCACTCTCATTCTGCTGTTATCTGCCCTATGCCTTTCAGTATTTCTCCAGTTCTATGGTTGTATCAAGGTATCAATCAATCAGAAAAATAATAGCGCATTTGGAAATCACAAATTGAATTTGCTACAGAAATGTTAACTAGAGGCCAAAGACTTGAAGTTCTGCATCAATCTATATTAAGTTATCTATTAGAGCCAAATAATCCACCCTGAGCAGAGCCATCAATCAGGTAAAGTGTTAACTTATACCTTGGTATCCTTCACTGAGGAAAGATATGTTGCCATGAAGCAGGCAATCCCTTCCAAAATATCTTCCTCTCGAACAAGAACATAGCTTTCCTGATCTAAAGAGTTACGTGCATCATTATATTCACCCTCCAGCAAATCCTTCTCTGTTACCAAGTCCCATGAGTTGGCTTCATCTGTTTTAATATCAGTTTACAAAAAGGCCTCAAGTAAGTACAGGATTAATAAATTTAAAGATTTGTCACATACAGATCTAGCCGGAAGTAGATAAAAAAAAACCTAAATATCTTTAAAGTACATCAGAAACAATAATATATTTATATGTATACATTCTATGCTGTAAGCTAGTCTAAAAATAACTTTTCATACACTAAAGAAGGCAATTATAACTGAAATTATAATGAGGATGTTCACTAGATCACAAAATGAACCATACCTGCAGCCCGCTCTAAAATTCCTTGGGCCATTGAAGCATGAAGAGTCTCAACCTTGTCTAAGAATGCAGGAGATTCCACTCTAGACTTCAAAAGATCACATAACTGAGAAGTAAAACAAATCTATATCAATTTTTCATATTCTAAGCGACAAATAACAGAAATTTCAACCATCCTTTCTTGTGACAGAGATATTATTTTCACTAGTTAATAAGACACGTAAAAAATGAGGATGGACATGAAAAGCAGAAAATTTAATCTAAAGATCAAGCCATCAACAGACAAATGGTAAACTAAGTTAACCAAATAATTGCAGTATTGCATTTCAAGTTTCAATGAATAAATTAAAGCCAATAACAGTTGCTGACAACAGCACAACATAATATAATTGAGATCTTACTAATAATTCAAACTTGGCCCAATAACATTGATATTTGAATTACAATATTAATTGCTAAGTTAAAGCTGGAGTGAGAATAACCTAACATAAATTAAAACTCAAACAATTTAAAACTTTAAGTCCTGTAAATAAATAGATACAAAGCATTGTAGAAACATGTGAAAATCTTTTTATTCCTGCATTCAAATTTCATGTTAAAAGAAACCTATTACCATTTTATTAGTTGGTACTAAAATGTAATGTTCTAATATAAGCTAAGCCCTAAACATTGATTATCACAAAACAGGAAGATGGAAATTAAAATTAAGTATCAATTTCAATTCATTCACAGTGTGGAATTTTGAAGCAAAGGCTATGAATTGGACAACTCTACAATGCTGGAATGCAAAGTTGGTCACTCCAAGTCTACATCTTATATTTCATTCTTGTCAGGAAAGAATTTTTTTCACTCTGCTGTTTTAACTTTTATTCTCTGCTTTTCCTGGGCCTATTCTAGAACTAACAAAAGGTTATATATATGAGATGTGAAACTGAAGGTTTTACTTCGTTTCCTATATCTTGTTCAATGTCTGGTCCCCAGTTCATTGTTTCATGAGCTTGGTATGAAGTTGAACCCCATCATAAGATAGTGAAAGCAATAGCATTGGAAATATAATGAGCTTTTCTGCAGCACACAACCAGTGATGCTTGTCAAAGGCTTAGTTCTGCTGTTCAAAAAATACTTAAACATTGAGGCCACATGGAGTTCCACTTGGTTGATTGGTGCCATAGCTATGCACGTCATGGCATTTCCCAAAGAGTTTGTGAATATTGACAGACTAGAAGCATTCATGCCACATAATGATAATGATAAATCTAACTAGCCCTCTTCTTATTGCCAGGGAAGAACATCGGCAAGGCTAGGGCAACAGTACCAGCAATGACTAGGAAAATTAACCTAAACTGTGGCGTTGTAATCAATATGGTATGCATTTATTTTTGTGGACAAAAACTACCTCCTGCTAATGGCTTAACTGTTGGGAGAGCTTGCGTTATATCCACATATTACTCTTGATAAATCAATAAATAAGGGCAGTTAAGGTAATCGTATTCAATAATTTTAGTTTTTTAAATATTGTGCTTAATCACTGCCATTTGTATATTTATGCAGCCTATGAAAGTTTCTTGCACTGAATTTTGATAGATATTTTGTTAAATTCCTGCTTTATATTGATCCTAAAACCTATTTGGGATGTGCTTCAGACTGCCCACAGTTTTAATATTTAAGCTTGCACTTATATCATATACTTTATATCATTAAACAACAGAACATAGAAAAGAGGATCATTGGTCATGTCAGAACTACAAATTAAGGCTTAGTGAACTAGCTCCCTTCAGTCCAATCTTAAATACCACATTGCTTCTAATATGCCCACACATCACCTCTCAAAATTAGCCATGAACTTTGGCCTACAACCTTACTATCACATTATTTTCCCTTGGGAGAACAGGAACCTGAGGATATAGGGGGGGGGGGAAAGGAGGAGAAAAACTTATTGTCAATATTCATGTGCATGATGGGACTCTGTGAGGGGCTTCATAAGGTGCCAAAATATTGAGGATCTTCATTTACTTCAGGTCTTCATCTTGAAAGGGTATTTGGATCTCTAAACAACCAAACAGAGCCTCTGCTTGCAGAGCAATGTACGGCTTCAGATAATCATAAGAAATCTCCATCGTAGAAACAACCTCCTCGAGAAACACAAGCCTCCAGAACTGTGCTTGGGAAGCTGAGAACAAATAGCACAATTGTTTGAAAGTAGAATTGAACTAGCAAAAAGCATATATGATATAAAAAGCATAATGCATTGATTATCCATCCATCCATATATGATATAAAAAGCATAATGTATTGACGTGTCTTCTTTAACTCTTGTCATCTTTGTAACTTGGCCAATTCATTGGGGATATCTATCTTAGACTGTATCATATTGCACAATCTGTTTAATTTTGTGCATATCCATTGGTTTGCCATTTGTTCTCTTGAAAATAAGATCTTAATAGTGATGAGTCAATATGGCTCATTCTCATCTTTTCTTCAGAAATTTCAACCCTCTTGGATTACATCACTGAATTCAATATTGATGTACTTCACCATCATCTATGCCAACTTGGGCATTGTCATACCTTACTCTTCTTGTCAAGTCTGTCCTTCATAACCTAAGTTTCCTACCAAAAACTCATCCCACTGCCTTTTTTCTCTCTTTGATAAAGATTTGAGTTGCCCTCTTGTCTGTCATTTTCACTCCACCCATGCATTGCTATTGTTTTCTTTCTTCAACACTTTCTGTCTCCTTATATATAGTGTGATGGTGAATCTTCAACTTCAATAACTCTCATCTTTCTTTTCAATTTTTTGTTTCTACTGTGCAATAGAATTATTGGCCAGATTCAGCCAATAATTTTACTTTGGGTGGTTCCTAGTGGAGGAATTTGATTTGCTATACTTGAAACAACTTTCTTAAATTGAAGCATTTCTTTCTTTCAATTTTTCCATTTGTTTCATACTTTATCCGACTGACCTTTAAATAAAATGTATTCATTCCTCAATCTAAGGATATCAACTTTATATCATGGTCAACCATTTGTAATTGTAGCAAATTTTCTGCCTCTTTCCTTTCTCCCATAAGTTTAACAAATTTATCCTTAAATTTGCTTGTTTCCTTCTTTTTACTTGATGATAATGTATTATAATTCTTTACAGATGCTTTACTACACTATTACTTTTGTTTATATTTCTCTATTTCTCTTCAGAATTCCCAAAATTAAAGCAGGATGATTACATTCAAAAAATCAAGCAAAATCAAAACTAAGGCAGTTTAAATTAAACATATAGTTCAAAATTATAAAAAATAATATTTAACACCTGCTTATTTCCCTTTTGATTTTTATTCCGCACCTGCTTATTGCCCTTTTCACTATCCAACATTGGTCAACTGCTTGCTCATCAGATCATGAATTCAATATCTATATACTTTAGTGTAGTTCTTTTCGATTCTGTCCTTCATGAACCATTTTTTTAAGCAAATTCATTCTCCTTTCTTTTGCTATCTTTGATGAACATTCTAGTTGTCTTCTTCTGTGTCCTTTTCACTTCATCCATGCATTATTGTCGTTCCTTCAAGGCTATCTCCTTAAATATAGTGGTAGTGATTTTTCAATTTCAATAGCAATTATCTTTATTTCTATTGTGAAATAGAACTACTTACCAGATTTAACCTTTAATTAGCATTGTCTAGTTTCTGATGGAAGGAACTGGATTTGCTCTTACTCCAAGCAACTCCTTCAATTGCAACTTTTCCTTGTTTTGATTTTGCTATTGTTTACAGTACTTTTGTCCAACTGGCCTTTAAATGTGTATGTATTCCTCAATCTAATGATGTCTACCCATAAATCGCAGTCAAGAATTTGTAGCAAATTTTCTGACTTTTTCCTTATCTGTCAAAAACTTCACAATTTTTTTCATTTAATTAATTTTTTTCATTTCATTTTGTTGATGATACATTCTATTCTTCTTCACAAATGCTTTTTTATACTCATTCTTTTGTTTAGAATTCTACATTTCTCTTCAGACTTTTTCAATTTCAAACAAGATAATTATGCAATCCTACTGCATTATATACTCAAATCAAGGCAAAACAAAAGTACATTTGCTCAAATCCAACGTTGAATTCAAAAATTTAAGATTTTTCATTTCACAACTATCTATTTGCTTTTTTCACTGTCAAAACTTGGTCAATTGCTTGCCGCTCAATTAGACTTGTCTTGGTACCCTCAAAGAATTTCTTAAAAAAATCTGCTTGAAAGGAACTAAACCATCAATTTAGTTCTTTCTGGCAACTGTCCTGCTCCAACCATTATATTCTCAATAACATACTTCCTCCAAATTAATAATGATACAGAAAATATTGATCAGCTAACCCTCTACATGACCCCATAACTGCCCCCTGGGTCAAAAAATAAACAACCTTATCACATCAAATGCATAAAATGCTGCTCTTCTCACATCAAATAGCAATCATCCATATAAAATTTTAGTACTTGCATTTTAGAAGCTAGCAAACTAGTAAAGGAGAAACAAAGCCAACAGAATCTTACAAGTAATAGAAAAAAAACAATGGCACACTCACAACATAACACAATACCCCAGACACCCTCTCACAAAAATCCCAGCATAAACAGCACTCACATACTATATTAACTCAACCATTCACAATACAATGAGATATTCCTTGCTTGTGCTTAACCCTGATCCGTGTAGAATGATTCATAGGTATTAGGCACATCACTACAGGAAACATCTACGCAGTATTACAATACAATGGCCATAAAACCATGGACCAAAAAAAGACCTGTGTGAATTGTAAAACATATAAAGTATACAACACATATCCAACAGATGGAATGCCATATTTAAAGTGCAGAGACAATTAAACAACCTTAAATCAAAGGATTTGCACTAATCAGACAATATGACACAATTCATTCTCTTCATTCCTCTTTACTTATAAATGACACATAGGAGTAGTAACAGCTAGTGAGGCACCACCTTGTATCCTTGTTTCTCTCTCATGAATGTAGCATTTATAGCTACAATGTATCCTTCAACATTCAATGGAGAATTTTGTGAATACAATCTCTGCAATCTTATGATGGTAAATAATATATACTCTGGAGGATATTTGAAACCAGCAAGATATACGACAGCATTTCACAATGACCAGGTACAGTGTTCACAATTGTTATACAACATTTCTTCTAAAGAGGACAGGTTCAACAGGTCCTCTAAAAAATTTCTCCATTCCACCGATGACCCACACCAACAATATAAAAGCCTGGATTCAATACAGTTCTCAGGTAGACCAAGGCAAATCACCAATCGGAAAATTTGACGCAGGCACAAATGCTAAATCTTAACGTAAGATGCATTCAAAAGTGACTGGAAATTCACGCCCTCAAAAAAGATCAAATCCTTTACTCTTTTAAAACAACACAAGTAGTTTTTTGGTCTGAGTTTCGTTACTTTTTGTTTAAGAAAATAAACAGTTTTTTGCTCTACGCTCTTCAAACCTTTCTCATACCTGACTACAATTTTTTTTACAGCGACACAAATTTGACTACCTCCCAACAATACACGGTTAGTCGAGACTCAAAAGAACTTTATAATTACAGGATACATACAGTAAACTCAAACTACAACAACATATACTTCAAAATAACCCTAATTGGCTCCATGTCAAATTTACCCACGTTGGTTCCTTTTCACATAAAAAACTATCTCAAATAGATTAAAAGCGTGTCAAAGCAGAACAAAATTGGCAGAAAATTAAACATGTCTGGTCTCTTTCAGAATCCGCACACTGAAGGCCTGACTCCCTTGTTTAAAACAAGAACAGAATTCGTCCTAACCTCTCCACACCTTTCTTGTTTCTAAGTACAATTTTTTTGCCAAAACTACCATCAAACCTCGTGCGCGACACAAACTGGACAACCTCCCAACGTACACGGTTAATCAAGACACTAAGAAGCTGAAACTCTACAGGATCTGTACAATAAACTCAGACTACGCCAACATAGAAGCCGAAATCTAGACGATCGGTAGAATAAACTCAAGCCGTACCCTTCAAAGTAACCCTAATCAGTTCCATTTCAAATAAAATCTTTTGTCCAACATGCCAAGCGACAAAACCAACGCAAATTGACTCCATTTCACATAATAACTATCACAAACCCTAACAGCGTGGCAAAGCATAGCAAAATTGAGAGGAAATTGAACATGCCTGGGCTCTTTCAGAGTCCGCACATTGACTTGTCTCAGCCTGACCAGTGCCTCGAGAGACGCTATCTTCCTCTCCCCCATCCCCCTCCTCGTCGTCCTCTTCTTGGAAGCCACAAGCCCTTATCAATTCGAAGGTCCGCTGACACTCTTCCAAAACATCCTCAACAGTTTTTCTCCGGACTCGAATTTTTCCGTCGTCTTCCACCACTAAATTGGAAACACGCCCCTGCAAATTCTCAATAGCGTTCTTTACTACAGCTGGAGCCGCCGCAGGTGCGGAATTGCAATCCGCAGGCCTTGTTACAGCAGTTGCAGGATTCGACCCCGCGACCTCCATCTTTATTTTTTGGTTAGTGTAAGTTAGTTTTCCTTTAAAGTTCAGTGCTTACTTCTATTACAAAATCTCTTGTTTACCCCCATACGCCTCCTCTTATTGCGTGTTTTACTTCAAATAATAGATTCCCCATAGGTAAGTACGTTTTACTTCAGGAAAGCTTTTGATACGGTTCCTAGGAGCAAATTATGGAGTAGGATGGAAGAATTGGAAATTCCAATACACTATAGAGCTGCTGTCCATAGGCTGTATGAACAGGTTTGGGCCAAAATTCGAACCAAACAAGGATTCTCAGAACGTTTTGGAAGCGATATCGGGGTCAAGCAGGGATGCCCTTTATCCCCTACTTTATTTGGGATATACATTGACAAATTAGAGGAGTGGATCGATAAGTTTGGTGGGGGTGGGGTCTACTTGACCAATTATGTCATAAAGCTGCTTTTATATGCGGATGATCTGGTCTTAATGGCAAAAACAGCACAAGATTTGAAGGAACACTTAAAAGCGCTAGAGCTCTTTTGCCATCAGGTGGGGATGCAAGTGAACACTACCAAAACTAAGGTCATGATCTTTACCTTGAAGAGAAAGAAGGTTCATAGGGAATTTGTTTTTGAAGGCAGCCCCTTGCAGGTGGTCAATGAATATAAGTATCTTGGCCTTGATTTCCACAACAAACTCAGCTGGGAAACGTGTAGAGCAAAGAGGATACAAGGGGGATGGAAAGCTTTACACTCATTGCAAAATAGATGCAGAAGGGCCGAGTTATGGGATTGGAAGACAAAGAAAACTCTTTTTGGGCTTTTAGTTGTTCCAGTGGTGCTATATGGTTGTGAAGTTTGGGGTAGCAACACCTCAGCAAAAAAGTGGAGACAGATAGAGAGATTACAAAAACATTTAATCACACAGAGTCTCAGGATTAAATCTACTGTCCCTTACGAGATTGTTCTAGCTGAGGCCGGGGCTTTCCCTGTTGAAGCGTCTGCTATGTCTCGGTTGCTAAGCTATCTAAGAAGACTAGATAACATGGAGACTCATCGCTGGCCAAAAATGGCAGCAAATGAAAAATTAGATAGAAGAAAGAGCACGTGGATGAAACAGAATATCAAATGGATGAGCAAGTGGGGTATTAGCATAAGTGAGTGTCCAAATGCCAATAGGGAAATAAAAAGGTATGTGCAAGGAAAGTTCAAAGAAAGCATGTGGAAAGGGCCACTTGGGAGGAAGAAAGAATACTATGTCAAACATTTTAACCCTACGCATGACCACACACAAAAGACCTACATCGGAATGGAAATAAAATGGAAAGCGAAAATGTTGATAGCTCAGATTAGAACAAGTTCGCACCAGCTTAGATGTGAGACCGGAAGGTGGATGATACCTAAAGAGGAGTGGGCAGACAGAAGGTGTAGATATTGCACTCAAGGAGTGGTTGAGACAGAATGGCACTACATCAGGGAATGTTCAGCTTACAAGGACATTCGGATCAATTATACTGAGACATTAAAAGGGAACAATTTGGGTGATCTGTTTGAAGAAGAGAAGATAATAGGGTTTGCAGATTTTCTGATCAAGATACACAGCAGAAGATCCAAGATGCAGAAAGAAAAAGAAACATAGGTTTTTTGCATTTTCTGGGGTTCACGTCTCTTCGCTTGCTATCTTTGGGTCCCATAGGCTGCTTGGCCTCGTGGACGTGATTAAAAACATTCATTCATTCATTCATTCTGCTTACGCTGTAAACAGTAATTAAATTTGACTTTTACCCCGTGGCAGTAAATAAATGTGTGATTTTGCCTTTTTTATGGGCGAATTTTGGACATGCCCAGAAAGTGTTTTGACATCTCGTTTAACACACTAAAGGATATGTTTTTTGGACATATTTTAATTACGGAAAAGGACTTACATAGTTGAATGGGTTTAAAAGGAAATTTTATATAATTATTAGACATGATTTTTTTAAATGTGTATTTAACTTTAAAATGTCCAACAGTCTAGGGCAAGATTAGCCCCCTACGGGTGGACACGACTAGTCCGCATACAAGGTCATCGGTCAACCGCAAGAGCAGGGGTTGAACCCGAGATCTATGGGGAGCAAACCCATGGCCCAAGCCAACTTCGCTACCCGGGCGGGCTGTAAGTGGGAAAATTACTACTTTGCATAAATGATTCAAGCTAAATAAATAGAGTTTTAATGAATAATTAATATTATTGAAATAAATGTTATAAATAATGTGGAAATTAAATTAAATATATGGATATGATTTTTAATTTAAGGAAGATGTCATTGTTTAGATGTAAAGAATTTATTTATTCATGTGTTGTAATTTTAAAGCTTGTCTAATAGTTGTTGTTGACTTACAAGTCTAATTGAGTACTATTTAAGTTCACTTTTGTGTGTGTGTAAGTGATTGTTGTGTGTGTAGTCATGAAGTTGATGCATGTATGCAATCCTATAACTCGTGGACATGATTTGGTAGAGTTAGGTTGTCTAAAACTTGTTCACTTGTGTATGCGCTATGAATTTAATAAGGAATGGGTAGTAATTAAAAACACCGTTTGGGAGTTTGCTAAATTATGAAGGCCACGTTCACTTCTCCTTAATCAAACCCTCGATGTACTGATTCAAATATGGTGAATCAAGGTTGAGAATAGCAAGCAAGGGTACAATATGCTCCCAAGATGATGAAATGTTAATGTAATATGTTTTATCTACTTGCAAATAGGATTCTAGATATGCTACCTAGTTGTGTTATATAGTTCATTTGAATTAGTGTTAGATATTAAATACACCATCCTAGCATGTAATTTAGAATTATTTGCACTTTAATCAACTCATAATGACTAGTGAAAAGGGAGGGAAGGATTTAAATTTGAACCTTTAAATTTTGAATTTTGAGGTTTACATCCATAAGTACAAAGATGATCTAGATCAAATCCACACTCACATATTCATACCATGACAAAAATATTTAGGAGTCATGATCAATTTATGGGGACAAGTCATGTTTAGATTGGGATCAAATAATGGTATTTGCTAACTTTCATGCAAAATAGACCATCTTGCACGTTAGATGATACATTTAAAGACATACTAGATGACATAGACCCAAACATAATGGAAAATGGTGTATGCAATTTTCACCATTTTATTTTTCTATCACTTTGACTTGTATTTGAGCTACCATGAGAATGTGTGTCAAAGTAAAAATCAAATAGACAATATGGAAATTAATTATTTTCATGCAAATTATATGGATCTACATAAAGTATGTAGATCATGAATGATAATTATGTGTTCTCCCCTCACCATGAGATCTTCATCTTGAGAACTTACAAGTAAAGAAGAAAAGTTGTATTGATTTACATTTTTCAAATATTTAAGAGTGGACATAGTCACAACTTGGTAAAAATAATTAGAAAAAATATAAAAAGAGTAGGATGAGATATTCTCCATATTTTATATGTTAATAAAGCTTCAATTATGTAGAAAGGACTCTAACCAAGCAAATAAATGTAAAGGGACTTTGTTGGATACAAAACAAGATATGACTTTGCAGAGAACACAATAAAGATCTCTTACTATACAAAAATGTATCGTATTTAGATATAATAATGAAGTTATATTTATTGTTGACTATAAGCTAAATGATGCAATAGCTTTTTTATAATAAAGTGTTTAAACCTGATTAAATATGTGATTAAACCAAAAAATATATCAATAAAATATGGAGAAGCATATGCAAAATTAGTAAACCATATTGACGCTAGATATATGGAGAAAGCCTTGCAAAGAATAAATCTACCACCAAAAAGACCCAGGCTTGTATTAATCTTAATAAAAGAGTACACTAATACAATCCAATTACCCTTTTGACAAACAATAATCTAACAACATAATAGTACCTTCAAAAGAACCTTATAAACTTATATCACATGCCTTCATATATAGTAAAAATAAATAAAAAACCACCAAGTGGTATCTAAAAACTAGGAATCAAAGCTATGAGCCACTAGAAAAAACCTAACACCTCACAATCATGGTCAAGAAACCTAGAATTAAAAGTGATTCCTCTTGCACCTCTCTTACACATCATAGATTCTATCATAATTTTCATGTCAACCAATTTTGCAAATTTAGGCACTCTATGAGAGCATTCAATTTCCCAAACCTCTCCTTCTCTCTATCTCTCTTTCTATATCTATGTCTTTCCCTCCCTCTTTGTAAGGCTCGACCTTAATACGTGTTCCTTTGGTGGATTCCATTACTATTAGTTAGTCAAGTCAAACTATTGAATTATACAATCTTTCCTTGATATGAACCTCATGATGTGAGTTGAATGAAATATTACATGTCATATATGTCAAGTGTGAGTCGTGTAGGTATAATATAGATTACATTACATATTCAATCAATTCTTGTGATGTATGGATTCAATTGTAGAAATAGTTGCTTAATGGAATGTTGTTGTTTCAATATCTCATTCATGTGATATCATAAGGTTGATCTCATTAAGGTGTAGCAATAGAATTTGAGTATATATTAGCTTATATCATGTGGTTTATTTTTTGTTCATAGTGATATTAAAAATATTTAGCATTTTAATAAGTAGGAGGTATTTTCCACAATGTGTCAAATTGTGATATTGCTATCAGGATTCAGCTATGTAGTTTTACGAGTCAAACTCACTGACCCATGTTTCATGAGTAGTGCTTCACAAGAACCCATCTCTCATGATAATGAATGGTCCACTTAGCATTCATTGCATCTAGGTGATGCTAACAGAGGTGAAGCACTAGGCCTTTCCAGGAGGTCACCCATCCCAATACTACTCCAACTCAAGCACACTTAACCACAGAGTTTTTCCCCGAGGTTAAACCCACGTAACTTGCAACCCCATTTTCAAAACCTTCAAAAAGTATTGTGACTTATGAACCATTCATTATAGATCCCCTTTAGCTTATCAATTGATAAGTAGGAGGTATTTTCCACAACGTGTCAAATTGTTATATTGTTATCAAGATTCAATTGTGTAGTTTTACGAGTCGAACTCATTGACCCATGTTTCATGAGTAGTGGTTCACAAGAACCCATCTCTCATGATAATGAATGGTCCACTTAGAACTCATTGCATCTAGGTTATGCTCACAAAGGTGAAGCACTGGGCCTTTCCGGGAGGTCACCCATCTCAGTACTACTCTAGCTCAAGTGTTCTTAACCACTAAGTTTTTTCCCAAGGTTAAACACACTTATCTTGCAACCCCATTTGCAAAGCCTTCAAAAAGTGTTGTTCCTTATGAACCATTCATTATACAACCCCTTTAGCTCATCAGTTGATAAGTAGGAGGTATTTTCCATAGTGTGTCAATTTGTGATATTGCTATCAAGATTCAACTATGTAGTTTTATGAGTCAAACTCATTGACCCAAGTTTCATGAGTAGTGGTTCACAAGAACCAATCTCTCATGATAATGAATGGTCCACTAGCACTCATTGCACCTAGGTGATGCTCACAGAGGTGAAGCATTGGGCCTTCCCGAGGGGTCACCCATCCCAGTACTACTCCAACTCAAGCATGCTTGACCATAGAGTTTTTCCCCAAGGTTAAACCCACTTAGCTTACAACCCCATTTGCAAAACCTTCAACAAGTGTTGTGCCTTACGAACCATTCATTATAGATCCCCTTTAGCTCATCAATTGATAAGTAGGAGGTATTTTCCACATCATGTCAATTTGCGATATTGCTATCAAGATTCAACTGTGTAGTTCTATGAGTCAAACTCATTGACCCATGTTTCATGAGTAGTGGTTCACAAGAACCCATCTCTCATGATAATGAATAGTCCACTTAGCACTCATTGCATCTAGGTGATGCTCACATAGGCGAAGCACTTGGCCTTCCTGAGAGGTCACCCATTCTAGTACTACTCTAGCTCAAGCACGCTTAACCATAGAATTTTTCCCCAAGGTTAAACCCACTTAGCTTGCAACCCCGTTTGCAAAACCTTCAACAAGTGTTGTTACTTATGAAACATTCATTATAGAGCCCTTGTAGCTCATCAATTGATAAGTAGGAGGTATTTTCCATGTGTCAAATTGTGATATTACTATCAAGATTCAAGTGTGTAGTTTTACGAGTCAAACTCATTGACCCATGTTTCATGATTAGTGGCTCACAAGAATCCATCTCTCATGATATTTAATGGTCCACTTAGCACTCATTGATCTAGGTGAAGCAATAGGTCTTCCCAAGAGTTCACCTATCTCGATACTACTCCATCTCAAGCGCGCTTAACCATAGAGTTTTTCTCCAAGGTTAAACCCACTTAGCTTGCAACCCCATTTGCAAAACCTTCAAAAAATGTTGTGCCTTATGAACCATTCATTATAGAGCCCCTTTATCTCATCAATTAATAAGTAGGAGGTAGTTTTCACAGCATGCCAAATTGTGATATTGCTATCAAGATTCAACTGTGTAGTTTTACGAGTCAAACTCATTGACCCATCTTTCATGAGTAGTGGTTCACAAGAACCCATCTCTCATGATAAGGAATGGTCCAATTAGCACTCATTGCATCTAGGTGATTCTCACAGAGGTGAAGCACTGAGCCTTCCCAGGAGGCCACCCATCTCAGTACTACTCCAACTCAAGCACACGCTTAACCACAAAGTTTTTCCCCAAGGTTAAACCTACTTACCTTACAACCCCATTTGCAAAACCTTCAACAAGTGTTGTGCCTTATGAACCATTAATTATAGAGCCCCTTTAGCTCATCAATTGATAAGTAGGAGGTATTTTCCACAATGTGTCAAATTGTGATATTGCTATCAGGATTCAACTATGTAGTTTTACGAATCAAACTCATTGACCCAAGTTTCATGAGTAGTGATTCACAATAACCCATCTATCATGATAATGAATGGTCCACTCAACACTCATTACATCTAGGTGATTCTCACAAAGGTGAAGCATTGGTCCTTCCCAAGAGGTCACCCATCCCAGTTCTACTCCAGCTCAAGTGCACTTGTCATAACCCAATTTTATTGCATATTTATTATAATATGGTAAATTGAATTATTGAAGAAATTCAATATATATTGAATGGAAAATATGGAATTTTTGAAAATAGATTTCAAAAGAAGTTGACTAATGTTGACTATGCGAACTTTTGAAATTATCTTATATGTTATCAAGAATTGAATGTTACTGATAAATTTGCAAGTGCAAGTGTGTGCAGTTGCAGGGTGACAGGTTGAAGGATGAGAACACGATTGAAGTAGGATTGTTTAGTCAGATCGAACAGTAAGCCAGTTGGAATTTGGATGCACACACCACAAATGACATGATGGTTTGCATTTGAACTATTTTGCATATATAAAAGAACGTAATTTCATGAATTGGTTTATTTCAGTGATTGAAAATGAATGGATTGTAGATTAAATTGTCTACTTTAACTCTGTGTTTTGAAGAAAATGAAAGTATGTATTTTAAAGAATGATTAAAAGGATAAGAATTTTGATATGTGAAATTAAGTAAAAATAAATTTCCTTTTAGTTCACATGCATTTGGATGCTCGAGATGAAATTAAAGTTCCTTATTTAATTAAATGATAGCATATGGAACTTATAAGCTCCTTCAAACAAACAATCTACACATGAATATATATATATATAATGAAGAACAAACATAGTAAATATGAATGAAGTCATATAAATATGTATATATAATGTAAATATGTATATATATACATATACATATATATGTATACATATTCATATTCTTATTGAATTCGATAACCAATAATATTCCAAAATCAGACTGTTTGAAATCAAAAGAAAATCATGAAGGCATCCCATGAAGGATGTGGTCTGCCACAAGTTTAATGGCAATATTCAAAACAAGATAGTGGTCTACGGCAAGGCAATAATGCCTTAAGGGCAACACCCAATAACATGCAAAAAAAAGATATTGTTGTTTCCATTTTGAATTCATACCCAGGGGCAAGAAAACACAACGAATGAAATTATCTAGCTCGAAAGCAAAAGCAGAGAAGAGCTCATGAAAGTGGGAAAAACCAGAGGCAAGTTTCACAAAAGCTTGATTTATCAGGTAAACTGATTTCCGTAGAAGAAAACTCAAATTTTCTATTATCATTTTTCCTCATCATACGAATGGTATTCTTCCATTTTGTCCAATACTTCATTAAAACTATAAAATGTAAATTTCCTATTGAGAAACCATGGCCTTGAGCCGAGTACTGTGTTGGTGTCGATCATTGTTTTGGGTTGCACAACTAGTGGCCAACATTTCAAGTGTTTTATTTAGAGCCTTATCGACTAGCTTACAGAGCTACGAAGAAGCTTAAAATTATTGAGATGTGATTGTTCCTTAACTTTGCACTTTAGTGCTAGCCATTCAATGGCTAATTGTAATTTCATTTCGATTCAATTGTATATTTATGCTTTCTTAATTTATAGAGGATCAACTATCGATCCTATGGAGAGGGTATCATACCCTATGTCTTGTTTTCATATGTATCATATTCTCTTTATCAATTGGGTCGATAGTGAGCGGCTAAAACAAATGCTTAAGACTGTATTATATGTGATATAATTCTGCCATGTTTTAGTGGGAATGGTGGTGAAATCTTTGTTAAAATTCAATAAACCCAAGTAGGGTTCAATATATATAATTGTAGGGTTGTTTCCTTGTAACTATGATCGATATGTGTATGCATGTCGATTATGAGTAGTGTGAAACTAGTATGCCTTTAAGGTCATATATGTACATGACTCTTGTTGTTAAGAAATAAATGCACCACACCTATACAAATGGTCGATTCTAGAGCAACCTATGTTTCTTTGTTTGTAACTTGAAAAGACATGAGTTTTGCTTAGAACCCAAAACTTCTATGTCTGTCTCTTGACTAAAATACTTGTTCAAGTTTTACATCGACGAGCATGTCGATCTTAGATTCTTTTCATTTATAAGAATTGCACATTGAATCTCGACAATGAAAGTGTTCAAAGATCTGAATATTGGGCATTATGCTTTCATGTATGAAGCTAGGCTAGTTGATTTGTTAGTGAAATATTTTTGGCTTGCTTGAAATTGACAAATGAGAAGTTGTAAAAAATATTTGTTACTGGAAAAACAACATCTATTCTTTTTTTGTTCATTGTAGAAAAACCCTGTTCTATTTAAAATAGTGAACAATAAATTGTAATGCTATCATTTAGCATCTAAATAGCTCGAAACAATAATGAGTAATTGCAAACAATGAATGATTTGTTGTAAAATGACATTGTTTGTCATAAAATGTAACTGGTTTTGTTTGAAACAACATTGTATTGATGTAAACAGTGAATAATCTATTGCAAATGGAACTGATTTGTTGTAAAGTTATCCTTGTAGCTGAAAACAGTCTTGTTCATTAAATTGTTAGCTGGAACAACATTAAATAGTTGTAAATTGTGAATGTTCTTTATGAAATAGCTTGTCCTATAACTGTTTAGTAGGAAATAGTACTTGTTCTGTTTAGATGATGAATGTTCATATGTAAACAACAATGTTAGACTATCACAGTTTTGTGAGAATACAAAAGAAACAACAATGTGTGTGAAACTGTTAATATAGACTTGTTCTAGATTCTTTATTTTGATAAAAGAAACGTCAAATGGAATATTATTTAATGCTTGCAATCTGATTTAATGGTTTATTTCAGAATGTATGCACAAATCAAAAACTTAAGTAGGCACATATGTGTATGCACATAAACTTAGTTTATGTACATACACATAGTTGTGACATACCTTCTTTTGTTCTTACTTCATTTTAAAATGGAAAATGTTTATGATGAAAAGTAAATGTGAGTTATGAGAATGATATGACTGATTGTTGAATTACTCTATTTGAATCATAAATCTGATTTCTATTTAGAGAGTAAATAGTAATTTGATTCTTCTTTTTCGAAGACATATGTGAGAAGAATATTCCAATACTTGAAAGGAATAGTGTTACCTAAGTAGACTAGAGCATCTCAGGGTAGATGTTGCTAGAGGGTAGATAGCTGTTATGGGATGTATTGTAGAAAGTTACCTTTCGAGACGGGTGCCGAAATGGAGTTCAAAGAGTATAGGTTTGCTTTACCATAACATATTGTTTGTTGTTGTTGCAACACATTTGATATGCTTGGCCAAGCAATATAGTTCATTTTGTATGTATAAACTCTGTGATATCACTCTCTGCCATTCCTAGCACAGATCTTGCATTTTATTTTCTAATTTGTAGATAGAAATTGCATGTCAATGTATGGGCAAGCACCAGATTCCACCTTGTAGATTATTCTCTTGCTAAACATTTTGTGCAGGGTCGGGCATTCTTCAAGTTAGAAGAATTCTAGGGAAGTGTAAGCTTCATGGTTGGGCAGTAAAGCACTTCAACCATGTTCTTGTCCACCAGTGGAGGCGAGCGTCAAAGAAGAACCTCAGTTGTTCACGAGACTATTTTAGTTTAAGATGTAACTTGATGTAATACTTTCATGTATTTGATGTAAAGTGTACAATGCAATGACTTTGTGGCCTTAGGAGCCAAGTCAAACCTGATATTGTAATTTGAATTTTGAAGTGAATATATGAATCATTGACTCATTTTAAATGGACATGTGTAACTATGATTTAATTTAACCACTAGTTATGTCTTTTTAATTTGGAATATATTCATGTGTCATTTACAATAATGTTAATTAAGTAATAATTTAGGATGGGTTATTACAACACTTGACCACAAAATTTTTCCCCAAGGTTAAACCCACTTAGCTTGCAACCCAATTTGTAAAACCTTCAATAGTGTTGTATCTTATGAACCATTCATTATATATCCCCTTTATCTCATCAATTGATAAGTAGGAGGTATTTTCCATAGTGTGTCAAATTGTGATATTGCTATCGAGATTCAACTACATGTAGTTTTACGAGTCAAACTCATTGACCCATGTTTCGTGAGTAGTGGTTCACAAGAACCCATATCTCATGATAATGAATGGTCCAATTAGCACTCATTGCATCTAGGTTATGCTCACAAAGGTGAATCATTAGGCCTTCCTAGGAGGTCACCCATCGCAATACTACAACTTAGGTGCGCTTAACCACAAAGTCTTTCCCCAAGGTTAAACCTACTTAGCTTGCAACCCCATTTTCAAAACCTTCAACAAGTGTTGTGACTTATGAAACATTCATTATATAGGCCCTTTAGCTCATCAATTGATAAGTAGGAGGTATTTTCCACAATGTGTCAAATTGTGATATTGCTATCAAGATTCAACTATGTAGTTTTACGAGTCAAAATCATTGACCCATGTTTCATGAGTAGTGGTTCACAATAACCCATCTATCAAGATAATGAATGGTCCGCTTAGCACTCATTACATATAGGTGATGCTCACAGAGGTGAATCATCAGGCCTTCCCAAGGGGTCACCCATCTCAGTACTACTCCAGCTCAAATGCACTTGACCACGAAGTTTTTCCCAAAAGTTAAACCCACTTAGCTTGCAACCCCATTTGTAAAACCTTTGGAAAGTGTTGTGCTTTATGAACCATTCATTATAGAGCACCTTTACCTCATCACTTAATAAGTAGGAGGTATTATCCATAGCATGTCAAATTATGATATTGCTATTAGGATTCAACTGTGTAGTTTTACAAGTCAAACTAATTGACCCATATTTCATGAGTAGTGGTTCATAGGAACCTATCTCTCATGATAATGAATGGTCCGCTTAGGACTCATTGCATCTAGGTGATGCTCATAGAGGTGAAGCACTAGGCCTTCTTGGGAGGTCACCCATCCTAATACTACTCTAGCTCAAGTGCGCTTAACCACAAAGTTTTTCCCCAAGGTTAAACCCACTTAGCTTCCAACCCCATTTGCAAAACCTTTGGCAAGTGTTTTTCCTTATGAACCATTAATTATATATACCATTTATCTCATCAATTGATAAGTAGGAGGTATTTTCTAGAGCGTGTCAAATTGTGATATTGCTATCAGGATTCAACTATGTAGTTTTACGAGTCAAACTCATTGACCCATGTTTCATGAGTAGTGGTTCACAAGTACACATCTCTCATGATAATGAATGGTCTACTTAGCACTCATTGCATCTAAGTGATGCTCATAGAGCTGAAGCATTGGGCCTTCTCGAGAGGTCACCCATCCTAGTACTACTCCAACTCAAGCACTCTTAACCATAGAGTTTTTCCCTAAGGTTAAGCCCATTTAGCTTGCAACCCCATCTGTAAAACCTTTATCAAGTGTTGTGCCTTATGAACCATTCATTATGGAGTCCCTTTATCTCATCAATTGATAAGGAGGTATTTTCCACAACGTGTCAAATTGTGATATTGCTATCAGGATTCAACTGTGCAGTTTTACGAGTCAAACTCATTGACCCATGTTTCATGAGTAGTAGTTCACAAGAACCCATATCTCATGATAATGAATGGTCCACTTAGCACTCATTGCATCTAGGTGATTCTCACAAAGGTGAAGCATTGGGCCTTCCAAAGAGGTCACCCATCCCAATACTACTCTAGCTCGAGTGCGCTTAACCACAAAGTTTTTCCCGAGGTTAAACCCACTTAGCTTGTAACCCCATTTGAAAAACCTTCAAAAAGTGTTGTGACTTGCAAAATATTCATTATAGATCCCCTTTAGCTCATCAATTGATAAGTAGGAGGTATTTTCCACAACATGTCAAATTGTGATATTGTTATTAGGATTCAACTATGTAGTTTTACAAGTCAAAATCATTGACCCATGTTTCGTGAGTAGTGGTTCACAAGAACCCATCTCTCATGATAATGAATGGTCCACTTAGCACTCATTGCATCTAGGTGATGCTCACAAAGGTGAAGCACTGGGCCTTTCCAGGAGGTCACCCATCTCAGTTTACTCCAACTCAAGCACGCTTATCTTATGGATTCATATTTACAAATTGAAAGTATGAGACCTACTAACAAAATGCTAAA